>JAECUM010095926.1:0-21682 GCA_016617855.1 Megalonaias nervosa | reverse complement strand
TATATATATATATATATATATATATATATATATATTTGCCTTAATTATAATATGGAGAAATTTGAGAGATTATCTGCAATTAAACCCTCTAGAGCCAGATTCTAACTCGACAGAATAACACCTCAGTTACCGAGGCGAGCTTTGGTTGATTTAACAAATAAGACTCTAATCAATCGTATCATTGAAGCCAAGAGAGAATTTCGCGCTGATGGTGCAGCTCATGTGTGGTCAACATTCAGAATTGTACGCGACACCAAAGGTGTTGTCGATGCTACAATGAATGACAAGCAAGCAGCGACAATTATTAATTATTTCGACATTACACGAAAATATATTTTTCGAATAAAATTTATCGTAGCGAGAGACGACCACACATGGATTATCCGTGATAAACGTGATCTTGTTCGATTACACCACACTGAAAATATTGTCACGTTAAATAAAACTTCAGAACCAGGAATACTGACTGGAATTGATAGACTTTATTATGAACAAGCATATCCTGTAACGGCAGTTGTTTATGCGATATATCCGCTGAATGATAAACCTAATGTCGATAAACTTATACCGATGAACATTTATCGCTTAAATTGTGTTGCTGAGCGAGTTACAGAACATTTCACAAACGCAAAACGAGGAAACGAATTAACGGATTTAAGACGTAAAAAATAAATGAGTGGGTAGAAACAGTTAAAGATACATAGGCGTCTATCAAAGATGTTGCTGAACTGGAAAAAAATTAAGATTCCCAATAAGAGTGAAAACATTAACCGGAGAGATTTTATACGAATCGAGATATAAAATAATGGAGCATCGATAGAGATTATTGATCATAACGCACACGCGTGGACTTCGTATATAAAAATATTTCCACAAAATCGAACTGTTAAATTCTATAATGGTGATATGTTTGATTTTATCAGAAATATCAGTGAGAGTGAACCTGTATCAGTGTGGTTGTTTCAGAGTTCAGAATCTGAGAAGTATGATCAGTTTGTTCGACCTAATGGAGATATTTATCATACAGAATCTCTCCAAAACGAAATGAAAAATCTTGCGTTGAAATACACGAACGATACTGATGTTATCGAACGATTACTCAGTACTTGTTTTACCGTTCCGTCAGTTGCTGCCCACTCTGCTCAGAAGGAAAATTCATGGAAACCAACAAGATTGGAATTTCTTGAAGATATCCAACGCAGTTGTATTGAATACGGACATGGCGGATTATAGAATACTAAATACGATTATAAAGATGTTATATCGGCTGATATGGTTGAATGTTATCCTGGAAGTTTTCTTGGATACGGAGAATGTTCTGAGTATTTCAAAAGTTTTGGACATCCAACACACGAAATGACCAGAGTTGCGATAAATGGACCCTTACCAGATTTTGACCTTACTGGATTTGCATGCACTGTGTCATTTGAGTTCGCACGGAATCTCCATCCGGTTGTCGCTGTTTCGTTTGGAAAACATTTTAGTGAACGCGGTTGGGCTGCAATAGTTTTATTACGATATATGCTTCATGTAAAAATATTGATATTGTTAACTGTAAGTGAAGTAATTATATCACATAATCCTCAAAGAAAAGTTTGATTACCATAGCAAAAGAAATATTCCCCTGAGGAAAATCCTGATATAACTGATTTTGAGAATAAACTTGCAAAATATCTCGGCAAAAAAATAATTGCTAAATTTACACAAGGAGGATCGTATGATCATAAACGACATTGTTATAGATTAATTATAGACGAAGCTGAACTCGATTTTATAATTGCTGATACAACGGAGAGAAGCACATTTATAAGTCGGAATAATGTTAATTTATCAGACGGAACCAAATTAGGTACAATTGAAAACTACACTGATGGTGACTCACCACAGTTTACTCATTTAAGATCCTCGATTTTCTGATTCCGCGGTTAAAGTTGCTACAGATTCTTTTTATATCAATAAAAATACGCAGGATTACTGAAACAATTACATATCGGCACTGATGCATCGTGGGACGAATGGAGAATAAAATTAGAAAAGATACTTAGTTATTCTGAATCTGCCGACGTTGAATCTAAGGAAATATATTATAAAATTAAACAGATGCCGGAGTTGTCGTTGACTCCATCGGTATATGATCCTGTGGCCAGACATTAGACTGTTTATCTCAATGGACCTGGACGTTCTGGCAAAACAACACGTGCGTTTGAATTATTTCGGAATTTTGATATGATTCTTTTGACACCCACATATAGACTCGCCAGAGAAATGAACTAACGAGGAGTTAATTCGTGTACGTATCATAGTTTCTTTCGATGGAAGGGAGATGAATGGACTTCATAACGAATGGGTGAGAAATATATGCCTAAGATTATTATTTGGGATGAAATTTGTACGGTATCGTTGGAAGTATTAAAAATATTTCTTGATTGGTTGTTAACAAGAAATACTGCGATTATTATGTGTGGTGATCATGGTCAACCACCACCTTTTGTTAGATAATCTCCTCACGAATGGCTGAAAAAGTTCGTAGATTATTATGAGGAGATAACTGATGATCATAGAGCTACTGATGAACCACTGAAAGAATTTAAAAGATTAATCAGACTGCAGCCAGATAAGATTTAATGTGAGATAATGCGTAAAGTAATTCCAGAGATTACGATGAATGAATTTCGGAATTTATGCAGGCCTGCTGATTTGATAGTTGCAAGTCGGAAGATAGTTCGTGATACACTTCAACAGCAATTATTTCTGTTACATAAAGAAAAGTTTTCGGATTTACCAGTGTCGCTTTGTTATCGCCCACCAGACACGAAAACAAAATATTGAAGTTGAGATTCCTGGAACCTTGACAGAGTCAAGGGAGAAACAAAAATTCGTTCTTAATGATATTTTTGTTGTTGATGTGAATGCCGTTGAGAGCGCGTTAACGATGGATAAGTCTCCATGGACTCTAGGATATGCTATAGCGATTCATTCGTCACAAGGATTAACTATTTCTGATACAAATATCTTGATTGTCGATGATCAGATCGAATGGTCACATTTAGTTTATCTAGCAGTGTCGAGAGTTACAGGGATGTCTCAGCTACCAAGGGTTATCATAGACTGCACAATGACTCAGGAAACCACTGATATCAATTGCGATGATATAGTAAAGAAAAACTTAGTTGGTTATCAGCGATCTGACAAAAAAAGTAAACGTGACTTTGATAGTGATATTGAATTTATCATAACAATGAAATAACGACATAATAATCATTGTGCGAGCTGTAACATTGTAATGTTATGGCAGTATTCGAATAAGAATCCAAGACAATTCACCGTGGATAGAATTAATAGTAATCTCGGTCACACACGCGAAAATGTGATGTTGACCTGTCTTGTGTAATCGACGTAGGGGTGCTAGTGTTCTGCTTTCACAAAAGTGAAGGCGGTGGTAATTGTGTATCCTCAGGAATTACTTGTAATTGTTCGCGTACAAATCCGCGTTGAGGAGCAGGTGAATCTAGTCTGTAAATTGCAGGTCTACCTTTGGATTTTACCACGCTGGAAATTTTATGTGTGGTCACATTCCAAATAGGATCAGTTGCTCCTTTTTTACCCCTTCAAGTTCACCGGGTTCACATAAATATCTTACAGTCACACTACCTAGTATTAGTTGTTTTGAGGAAGAATCACGTCGTTGTACTGGTATATTTTTTTTTGATCGCTCTGATGGGTTTCATAGAAGTTGCACGAGTAATTTCATTATTTAACGCAGCAATCACACTTGGTAGTCTTGCAACCCATTCACGAGATCTTTTGACTTCCTGAACTTTATTCAAGGATATTTCCTGCGCATACTGATGTCCAAATAACCGCTCAGCCAGTGTTCGATTAAATCGCTCAACGATTGTCTGATCGAGATGAACTGAGGTGTGTCCTCGTCTGATTTTGACGTTATGTTTTTTCATCAGAGATGATACTGCACCAAGAAATTCTTTGCCAGAATCAACCTGTAGTAGCTGTGGCCATCGCAAAGGTCCTCGTTGATAAATTCGTTCAAAAGCAGATGCAACTTCAGTTGATGTTTTTGTTGATAGTGGTTCTGCTTCTTTATATCTACTTGCAACGTCAACGACAGTTAACGCGTATTTGTATGTGCGTGATTGATGTCTACCAATTTTAATAGCATCTTGAGGTAAAAACAAAATGTCTGCCTGATGAATTTTATTAGGAGTGCTGACATTAAAATGTGCATACTGAATATTTTTAGGTGGTGGTAGATAAATTTGCCATATTGCCTGTCGTGCTAACCAATTTGCAGCAACAGAACGTGTGACACCTGCTGCATCAACAAGTTTACTAATCGTTGCTCTATCCCTCCAATATCCTCTTGATCTATAATAAATCGATTCCATTATAATAGTTATCTATAATTAATTACCGGCCCCTAGCACACATTTACCTTTCATCGCAGATCTTAACCAGCCAATTAGTTAATGATTCTCTGAGAGTTTTATTTTTTTTACAGATTTTAACGTGTGTATCAACTTCATGTCTGCAATATGCCGTTGTTGCAAATCTGGATTTTTGTATGCGACATCAACGTGGCATGCTTGATCAATCGCATTTATTGGATACTCTCCAGGTATTAGTTGGTCTTGTTCGTCAAGTCGGATATCAAGTCGGGTCCCAGGACCACAATAATTATATCCAGGAAGATGTTTATCTCCTTGGTATTTAGCCCATGGAGTTCCTTGTAATTTTCCCAGTGAAGCAGCGATATAACCACCTCTCTTCGTACGAGACGAAATAAATCTGTATTTGCTTGTACCACATTTTACACACTTGCCTGTAAGCGCACGCTTTTTATTTTTATTTTGTTATTGTTGTTAATCCACTGCTTGGGGTGGATGCTCTGCATCAAACACAATATAAATTCATATTATTTATTATATTTGTACAACATGGATGTCATTGACTTCTCAGCTACACGAAAGCAAGAGCCAATCAAGCATCATGCAGCGTTACCAAATTCTATCAGCATTTATGATAGGTCCATATGGGTCTGGTAATACGCAATTGCTGCTCAATCTAATAATGAGGTGGCTCAAGTAGGATAAGCTGTATTTAGTGGCATCATCTGTAGATGATCAGCGATGCTACGATGTGCTTAATGTTTTTAATGAAGAAGCGAAGTCGTTCGATGAAGATGAAGATGAAGATGATAATGATATTATTGATTTTATCACCGATATTGATGAAGCTCCATCTGTGGATGATCTCGATGGATGTATTAATAATCTCGTAGTATATGATGATGTGATGCTGGACAAACAATCAAATCCAGCTCCGATATTTTCCCGAGGCAGACAGAAAAATAACGATGTTATATATGTTACTCAGCGATATACACAAATGCCTAAAGTTATCAGAGACAATTGTAATCTTTTAGTTGTGTTTAATTGAGTCGATACACATACTCTGCGAAACATCCATCAGAATTGGTGTTCAGTGGATATGGATGTGATTAAATTCAAAAATTTATTTTCAAAAGGGCAAGCTACCCCACACGGATTTATCACGATAAATTTATATGATCCTCGGTCGCGATATCGTGTAGGTCTCGATAAAAGTTTTGACTGAAAAACACAGCAGCACGGAGGACAACAACAAAAACTGAGTGTCCGACGGGTAAACGAACACGCCATAAAAAAATAAAACACAGAAGTCAAAAATAAAGTAACAAAATGAGCTAACCCAAATAGAAGAGTTTCGGGTCGGTTAGAGGCTTCGGTTTGACGTTATTGATCTTGAATTTTCATTTTTGTAGGAAGCTTTATTTTTCAGCGAAATTTCTAATTGAAAATGTTGTAGGATTTGCCCTCCCCGCTGCTTGCAGACTTGCATCAAAGCGAAAAGCGGGTCCTGGTCCCGCTTGCAGTTATAGCGATTGTGATCGAATAAAACGTCGCGATGTTAAGCTCATCAGTTCTGTTTGCGTTTCGACGCATTTACGAATTGTCATTGTTTCACCCGACATATGTGTAGCAATGAAGCATTCTCTTAGTGCTGATACTCAAATGAGACTGGTTTCTTAACGGCCTTTATGGTCTACCAGTTCCCGAGTTTCAATTAATTCCATGCAAAACAAACACGAGACAAAACAGAAAATGGATCCCTAGGTATATCTTGCCAATAACGAGAACAGAGAGCACCCGTCATATCTTCATCGGGGCGAAAAGCATCATATTCTGATCCACCATGACACAAAGTCACCTTTCATTCTTTACTGTGGAATAATAAAACTAATACTACCTTATATTATTATTAGTATTATCATTGTTGTTGTTATTATTATTATTATTATTATTATTATTATTATTATTATTATTATCAATACAACAATTACGTCAACTACTAATATTACGTCTATCACTGCTACTACTATTCTACAAGTGTTCCTTCAACACGTGTTAAGTATTAAACACAAGGAAATAGATTAGTTAAGAGCTCCAATCGTTATTGTTGTAATAGTCATAATTTATCATACAATGAGATGTCATTAGAGAAAACTGGTGTTCACTGGAGTTTCCTGCATTGTTAATTATAGTAAACTAGTGTACACTGGAGTTTGCTACACTGTTCATCATAGAAAACTATGGTGTTCACTGGGGGTCGCTATTTTATCACAGTATGGACAAATGGATGGTTGGAATGCTACTTATGGAGAACTTCGACAACACACACAAACATTAAATGATTTAATTAGCTGATTATAATGAATGAAAAAATATTGCACCAGAGTAAAATGAAAGCAACTGCAGTTAAACCGTTTGTAAATATTATATAGTCTATTTTTAAAGTTTTTAAGAGCACTTTATCGTCACTAATACTTCTGCACTGAATTTTTATTCATGGAGTATATACGCCTTCCAATGGCTCCTTCATTTTGTTGGTGCGCCTCCAGTAGCTTCTCCGTTGAATAGTGAATCACAGGGTACTTTTTTGACTGGTATTAGCTTTTCCCGACGTTCTTAGGACGTCCCGGGTTTGTACGCAATTGTGGCAGGATTCCCTTGCTAACACAGCTCCCTTACGCAGTCTCATCCCGACCTTATCGCTCCAGGGTTGGTTGGTTGGTTGGTTGGTTGAATTTTTACGGCGCACCAGCACTATGAGGCTATTTAGCGCCATACAAAAGGTTATATCTTTTATCATTTAAAAGTGGTAAAAGGTTTCGTATCGACCAGCGATACGAAACCAAACAGTTGAAGGTAAAACGATAAAATGGTAACGGTGATAAATACATAAAGTTTCCCGATCAACGGGGAGTGCAAATGATGTATGGCAACGAAAACAGATGAAAGGTAATTAAAATCTAGCGACGGTATATGCTCCAGGGTTGGAAGCGGCTGCAAAATGAAATTCGTTTTGTACATTACACTGAGTGACATACAACATAATAGCATGATATATTCAACGTACTAGCGTTGCATTCTTGAATATGAGTAACAGTCGATATATTTGATAAACATTATTATCACATAGTCGGTACACTTCGCCTACAGTGTGTGCAGTTTCATATTTTTGATATTGTTACAAGCCAGGGGTCTTTGCTTGACCGAGCGGTGTCAAACCCTGGCGCGATTCCCGCTAGAAGTCATAAGTTTACCCCAAATTTCCAAAGACTTCTATACAACTTCAGTTGTAAGTTAGAAAGCCCGACGTGTCTATTCTATACATAAATTTTACTCTAATCAATGTAAAACCACAGATTTCCCAACTTGCCAAATATCTATCAACCGTACGTTTGCATAGTTTCCCTTCATCAACTTTCCGTACCGTCAGCAGTTCACGCCGTAGAAACTCTACAAATATCCCCTACCACAGGAAACTGTTTTAACTACGCCACCTTAGGCCAGTCAATCCTTGGTTCCAAGGCACATTACGCCAATACAACTACATCACATTTGCCACCATGGCGACATAAACGGTATCTGCAGAGTCCCTTCTCATTTTATTCCATCGTGTAATTTACCGGTTTCCTACCGTAAATATTGCCACTGCAGTCACAACACCATGGTACACTACTAGATTTTATTAAGGACTAACGGTTTGGGTTTAATTCGCTACTCACTGACCATAGCATCATGGAAACTCACTAACACTTTCTCTCCGTGACGTTTGCTCCTAATAATTGGCTAATTATTTCGGGCTCCGGAATATTTCCATTGTATCGAATTCCAATAATCAAACAAGTAAAATTACACAAGTCTAAGAATTCCTTAAACGGGGCTCTATAACCAAATGCGCATCTCCAAAATTTATTACAATATTATACGTGTGAACATATCACTTTATGTAATTCTGATTGGTCCAAATAACCCCATGAAATTATTGTGCAGTATTCTCTTTACTGATTTTCTGGGATCGTGGGAAAACTTTTTAACCCCGCCTTCAGGAATGTTTTGTTTTGAATGAACATATTTTGGCGGCCATTTTTTTAACTCGACTCGCGAAAGGAAATTGAGGAAAAATTATCTCGGCTGTCTGAATATGGATATGTTACCCCTACAGGGGTTTGTTATGTCATTTTTAACAATATCATCATAAGAAAAATGGTATATCTGTAACATAGATATAGAATCCACAGTATGTACAAGCGTGGTTTAAATGTTAACTTAAAGGAGTAAATAAACTCCCCTCTGTTCACAGAAGAATCTGGACATAACTGACAGAACTTTATCCAACCACAGCATCTTTACGCAGTATATATGGGATGCAAATCCGACTCGAATAGAAATTTGTTTACGTCTTCTGTACAGTCTATTGTTCGAAATCAAATACTGCAAATATCCGATCACAAATGCATTGCAGTAAATGTGGGAATTTTTGCATCCCGTAATCCTATTTCACATGAAAATCGCAACAATGTAACGTTTAGTTCTGAAAGTGACATTTTAGGGTAAACATGTACTCTAGGCCTACTGTACTGTGTACCGTATCAAACAATGTGGCAGCATCACATCGCATTGATCATTCTGTTTTGAAAAATGATTTTGTCGTTATAAAATGTTCTGTTTATTCGGATGGAAGCTGCTTCTTTGATTTATAGTTTGTAAAAAAGTACAATCTACTTTTACCAGTTCAACTTTGTTTGGGACTATATTTTATGCACAACAAATGAAAGTTGCACCGTCTGTCAGAATGAACGAAATTATTCGTTCTTCTTTCTATCTAAATAATTTCCACTGAAATAAAAACTGTGATAAAAGAATCTCAAATGGGTAACGATTTAATATTAAATTTATGAAACTCGTTGAATAATGTCCGCTTTTGCTCGCCAAGGCTTGCAAAAGCTGGACATTATTCAACTTGTTTCATAAATTCAATATTAAATCATTACCCATTTGAGATCCTCTATGTCTGTAGGGTATAAACAATGACTTGTAATACACAAGTACTGAAAACCAATTAAAAAGAGTTGTAATGAATACAGTAGAATCCTCAAAACACAACTCCTGTTCTATAAAAACAAAGAGAAAGTAACAATAAGAAAAGAAAAAGCTTTACCTCCCAAAAGTATAATACCCAGCTGTACGCAGTTACAACGCTTTTCCCGATATTATTCAAAACGCTAAAAGAAATAAAGAATCTTCATACTTTAATCTGGCTGCACTAAATGTCCATGTTTTAGCTCCTGTCCATAGTAATTTTACGCGTGACTACCCAAGTTTTACCCAGCATATGGTCGCTTTATGCAGACACTTTTGCAGCTATTATGAAGTGCACGAGCGTCTCGTCTGGTGAGAACCATTACGCCACTGTCAAGGTCATACTGCTTACATGAGTTTATATTCTACAGCGAACTTCGGATAATGCATTTTAAGCACAATCGACTTCGGATCATATATTTTCAGGTGTTTATTATACTGAAAATCTAAACTTATTTAATGCATAAATAAAACAACTGAATTATTTTAAGTCAGTGAAATTGTTCATTATTGTAAACTATGGTGTACACTGAGTTCGGTACGTTGTTCATTATAGCAAACTATGCTGTTCACTGGAGTGCGCTAAATTGTTTATTTAATAAATTATGGTGTTCACTGAGTTCGCTACATTGTTCATTGTAGTGCTAATGTGTTAACTGGAGTTCGCTTCATTGTTCGTTTAATTAAACTATGTTTAACAAGGTGAACCTCTTTGTTGTAATGCCGTATTCATTATAGTGAGTTACATTTGTACACAAGGATATGTAATAAAACCTAACGACTTATATTAACCACTGCAAAAAAAACAAAAAACAAAAAAAAACATTTGAATGAGTAGTGTTAACTTCTGCGTACGACAAAAGTCGGAGACAAAACCACTGGCCAAACATTAGTGACTCCGTGCCTATAAACCTCGAAAATTATTACAGACAAGTTTATAGGTGATAGTATTGATTCATGTAAATGATGCCAGAAATTAATGTGATATATGCCAGTAAACTCAAATAAAAGTCAAATAAATGCAATGGTTAATTAGTTAAAAGGATCTAATAATTACTTATAAAAGACACACAGTACTGATAGTATCAGTTGCTGATCAACATGAACGCATCAACTTCCTGCATAGCGATTTTACTCAAGGACCTTTGTAGCGAAATGCAAGAAAGATTATAAAAGAGTCAAAGAAGTTAACCCGACACGAAATGCTACAACCAAGCGCACCTTGTCATTGATTAAATTTTGAGGCAGACGCGTGAAACGCAAAACAAACCAAAATAATTTTATAAACTAATTTATTTTCGATGTTCATCGATCCAGTAAGGTACACGCTGCATGAGATATATTCATTATTGCTGAACGCGACAAAATACTGATTTTGTTATCAGTCTAATCTACATCGTGAATGCTAGCTCGCTGAAAGGTCATTCGTCAAGTAAAATTAAAAACGTCAAGACTGACTATGAACATGCAGCCTGTTCAATATAATCAGCCTTATGTGCACGAACATCTAGTGCTTCTGATTGAAAAGGAAAATAAAATGTATTTAATACTTTCTGAATTTAATTAGATTGCAGTATGTTTTATAATGTCTTTTAAGCTGTCTTTATACTCAAAAGAACAGAATGAAGAGTTAGATATGTTTCTTTTGAATCATGGCCTTGCAGATAAATTTAGGCAGACAGGCTTTTGAATCATGGCCTTGCGGATAAATTTAGGCAGACAGGCTTTTGAATCGTGGCCTTGCGGATAAATTTAGGCAGACAGGCTTTTGAATCATGGCCTTGCGGATAAATTTAGGCAGACAGGCTGTTAAATCATGGCCTTGCGGATAAATGTAGGCAGGCTGGCTTTATAGATTAAAAAACAAATGTTACTTCAGGTAGCAATTTTCTTCTAAGTCGTCAGTATTCTGTTAGTATTTCCACTTATTTCCCTTAAAAACATAAATGATTCACAATAAATAAATAAATAATAAATAAGTAAATAAATAGTGCTTATATTTGAGAAATTATGAAAAATGTATATCACTACTGCAAACCCATGTGCATACACTATGAAATAATGTATCAATTGAATGTCAGCATGTGCTGATACAATGAGACAAAATACTAAATAACGTCAGTTATAATACGAACCATTTTCTTTCAAATATTTTGATCTACGTTCTTGTACAGAGAGAGAGAGAGAGAGAGAGAGAGAGAGAGAGAATCACTATGACCATTCGAGACGAGCTATCTCAGTTTCATTCATCTCGTTCCAGGCTATAAATACTTATATTTCTGACATTGATTTGTCAATCAACTAATCGGCATCGTTCTGGAAGACAGGACGTCAGATAATGAAATTAAGACTCCTGAAACAGGCATAAAGGAAGGCAATATATGTCCTGTAATGAATCCTAATTAGTAACACTCTCCAAATCTTTGTAACATGCACCAAATATTAGACGCATATTTTAGACAAGACAGGTTGCTCTCTGTCACCTCTTGTCTGTTCTACGTTATCAGGTGAATGACTGAAAGACATATGTAAGTTCATCGACCGCTGGTATTTTCCTGAATAATACGTATTTTCATTTGGAGCAGTTCATAGATTTCCAAAGGTACCTTCATATGTTTTGATTGCAGTGATAACCAGGGGATTACTAGCCTCAAGTAAAATGTACGAGCTTGTCCAAAACGTCAATGTCTAAAATAGAATTTACATACATCTTGATTATAAGTTTAAAAACAACTAGAAGACCTTATCACACACATTTGATTAAGATTGGCATTTCATATCGAGAGCATACAGCTCAAAAACAAGTGTGCAAATAATCTTCTCGATCTGGTCATGCTGTCTGTTTACGACAATAATCTAAATTTACCTGAAGAGACAGTGCTTATAGAGCACCTTTAATCCACGAGAGAAACAGAAGCAAAGCAACTTACCTACTTCATCCGACGTCTAAAAGCATGTGAAATGAGATGGAAATGCTACACATCTTGCCAAGTAAGAAAAGTAACTTTGTTATCTAAATATGATGTCTTAAGGCGGGTCCATTCTGGGCTGTCAGTTAACACCCTGCTTAGCATGAAGAAAGTTAATGAGAAACCATTGATTATTTCATTTTCATTTCATTCATCACAACATCATAAGGATCGATGTTATGTTCCTAGAAAGTATTTTGCAGAAAATGAAATGGAAATATTCATACATATGCACCAAACGTTTCTTTCGAAATAGTCCTTGGCATCAAAAATTTGAAATAAACCAGCTGATTCCTTTGTATTTCAGAAGAATCCCTTTTGTAGTAAATACATTATTCTTTCGCATATGCCTAATCATCTCAACGACAATACTGTAAAATGAATTTCGCAAATCCTACACGTGTTGCCAAGTAAGGCAATATTCTGTTGAGGGTGTCTGAATCAGTTCATGAAATACACCAGTGTCTACTGTGGAGTAAATTTGATCTATTGTTAAGATTGACATATATGTATATAACCAGAATCTGCGAAAACGACTGTAATTCAACAGCATTACGCAGGACTGCTGTGAAGGTGCGATTTTCCCATCTATTCATGTGTAATAATTTTGTCACAATGGGAATCTATGTCCAATTTTCGAGATGAACACAAGCAAATCTATGTTGGTGTGTCCTTGGAAAGGCACTTATGTCGCTAGTAATATGATAAACGTACCGTTAGATCCAGCAATCAAAATAATGTATGCCTCTTTTCTCACTGTCACTTCTACTTTCAAATATACATTTGTTATTTTATCTCCTGCTCCAAAATTAAAATTGCAACTCTATATAATTAACGCAAGATTATGGTAGCACTTTGCAGAAGTAACGCAAGGTTATTTTGACATTAGTCAAGGAATGGCGCAAGGTTATGGTAATATTAATCCAGAAATGACGCAAGGTTATAGCAATATTAATCCAGAAATGACGCCACATATAGCACATCCAGCATATGAACAATCCTGTATCTTATTTACATCCCTGTGCGTATTAGAAATGTTGGGAATATTGTCAGTTAACATAATTGAACGTTCTATTGACTATGTAGTGTTATATCCATAGTTTGGGTCGTATCAAAACATGATCCTCTTTGCTCCGTTATTTGACGTTCTATTGACTATTTAGTGCTATACCCATATTTTGGGTCGTATCTTAACACAATCCTCTTTGCGGAGAAAGTTGACCGAAATAACGTTGCTTACACATCCATAATACAGCTTATTAACTTTTGTGTCAGACATAATTTTTTTTAAAATGTTCGTGTTGTGCTGGAATTTGGTTTCTCTCCATGATGAGGAACTTGTTTAGCTAGAAAATCATTAGGAAATTGTCATATTTCTGTCGTTATCAACTTTTGTGTGTGTGTGTATATATATATATATATATATATATATATATATATATATATATATATATATATATATATATATATATATATATATATATATATTTATCAAAATGTATTGTATTGCCATAAATATTTACAAATTGGGTCGGGCTACAAGTTTTCATAACTTATAATAAGCCTTTCCCTTACAAAGGGTATGAAATTTACATTTCATACAAGTATAATAAAAGATACCTGATTCAGGCAAGATAGTTGAGAGACAAAGAGAGAGACAGAGAGACAGAGAGAGACAGAGACAGAGAGAGAAATTAACACATTAATCATTTAATGATCAGTTAATGATCGTAGCAGAAGCTGCACACTAGTGCGTGCACCAGAATGAATTCAGAGGCTAAAAATCAAGGAACTCGTGTCTTTCTTGATTAAAACTGCAACTAATATTTGATGTATTTAATTAAGTAGAGAAATTTAATTGTGAATAATCCGTACATTTCCTGTCGTTAATATATGTCAAATAAACTATTATTAACGTTCGCTGTAAAGTCAGATGATCAGGATAATAAATCATTGTTAGTCGTTGATACATGGAGACTATTTAGATTCTCAACCAATTTCCTACGCTGTTCAATACAGTACTTGCAAATAATATGTAATGCTATGCATATTCTACATCACCACCACACACATGGATTATCTCTCAAATGATTAGAAAGAAAATCCTTACGTAAGTCGGTACATTTATTTCTATTTTAGTAAAATGGATAAATTCTTGTTTCCACGAAACAATGGGCAGGCACTTGTGTCGTCTTATTCCTAATTTGCTTCTGAAGATAGAATAGTTGCTTTCACATTTTAATGAATGTGGACGTGAGTTCCAAACATGAATAGTAGAGCGTAGGAACGAGTTTCTGCTCGTTTTGAGTCTGGCATTAATGCGATTGAAATTAGTACTAGTTCTAAGCTTACATCTGAATGTTGCACCAACCAGTGGTGGTAATAGGTCAGCACGATAAGAAGGAGAGACCCTGTATATAATTTGATGAAAGTAACATAGTTTATCGAGCTTTCATCCATCTGCCAAGGTAGACCAACCAGTTTATTTATAAATCTTATGACACGAGACACTTCTAAAAAGCCCTGTTATAATTCTTCCTACGTCTAATGGTAATTTTTCTAATTCTATCGAACAAGCATCCCATACAACATCTTAGTCTAGTAAGGGGCAGATGTATGTAGAGTAGTACAGGTCACAATTAGCATTTTCTTAAACTAACTATTAAACTAACCTCCGAGAAACTTCATAATGTTTACAAAATAAAATATTAGCTATAATTAGAAAGCCTGTTACCAAAATTATAATATATAGCCTTGACTACGTCAGGTACTCTAGGTCAGTTGAAGGGGAATTCCAGTAACCTTGACCCAAACCCCCCAAAAACATGTTTACTTCTATTAATAATGATCCTGATATTAAACCCATACACAGATAATATTTTAGCTCTGTATTATTGTCTACAGAATAAAAAAAATCAATAATTCAGGTCAAATAGAAAATAAATTTGATTTTGGACAAGGTTAAGTCCAACATACAATGTTAATTATTACAGTATATAATGAAATAAAAACAACTATAAAAACTAACAAATAAACAATGCAAATTATATATACAACACATGGTGTTTTCAGAGCAGTTATCATTAAAGAGATAGATATGTATGTTTAATACCGCTTCCTAGACTACTGAAAGTTACGCCATGATGTTGTGGAACCCAACAAAAGAGTTGTTTTTTTTCTTTGAATTTTAGTTCAAGGAAAATCGATTCTAGATTAAACGAAAAAAATATTCTTCAGTTTGGGTTTGATTAAAGTCAACTAACCACTGTCTTCCTCAATGACTTAGAATATTATTGTTAATTGCTATTTTTATGAGCGCTTGCGCTTTCTGTTTGTTCTGTGAATTGTGTTGCCTTATCTACATTTGTCCAGTCTATACCTGATATAAGGTTATTAATGTTATGGAAATTAGCTTATAATAAAATCATACTTCTCTGTTATAGCTGGTGGTGTAGTCGTAATGCAGTCGAGTACTTAAGAAGAAGGCCTTGTTATCACTTAAATTTGCATGAACAGACATAATTCCAGAATGAAGAACATGTATGATTGGAAATATAAATAATGGCATCTAACAGAGTTGCAGAGGTATCTGTTACTATGGTCGTCTCAGTTATTGTATTTTATATGTTGTTAAGCATTATCACCTCCCTGAGACCCTTAAGTAAGTACTGGGTAGGTTATCATTTAAATCACCGATAATTATAATATTATCACAAACACTGAAGCCCCGCCCAAAGGGGATATTTAACAAGTTCCAGAAGTGTGTTAACGTAGAGGGGGTGGGGGGCTGTTGCAAGTAATAGGTATTTTACATCTTTTACACATATTGCTATCCATGTCCCTTCAAGATTACCTATCAATAAATGGTTTTAAAATATAGACAATTACACTTCCCCACTAATTTTTCTAACACACCTCATCGGTGGGATCAATAATGTCAAAATCATCAAAATATGTAGCAATGAAATATAATTTATGACGAACAGATCTGATATTTAAATTTCAGAAGATAACGTACTATCAGTTGATGACGTAATTAATGTACTGTAAGAATCAGATGAATATGATACAGATCTCGGACCTGCATTCCGTTCGATGTCCCGGAAAAATATAAGAATTAGAAGCATGTATAATATGAAAATTAACAAATTTGGGTACATTGGATTTCGAACGTGTTACACCTTAGATTAATTTTATCATATCTGTTAGTACGATTGATACGTACCAAAAACTCGTATAACTCAACATTGCAACACATGAACGGTAAATGGAGTTAAATGAGCATTATTATAACCGTGTTTTTACCCAATGTAATAAGAAGACTGATAAGCACAACATAAGGACAGCTTAACGGTTTCTTATTTTGTAATGTTCTAGCTCTTTGAGAAAAAAGTCCGCTGCTCATCCCATGTGAAATATTTTAGCAGGACATAGCGTAAGTATAATTTAACATCAGCTGTAACAGGGGCTTTGTCTCGAGCTTTAGCTGTACGGAAAATATTTTAAATAATTCATCTTATACAACACAACCAATGCAAACTGACACGGTCATAAGTAGAAGATAGGTTATTGGTTAATGCAAGTCCCTTAATCTTATTGTTGGAAGAACATAAAAACAAAACTTAACGATCTCTTTAAATCATCCCATATGGCGAGGAAAACATGAATCATTTAAGGCAAAGGCTTAGATGTTGCTTACATGAATTACATGATTGCTCAAGTTGCAGTGGATTATGTGTCTCTTTCTCACCACTATAATAGATAATCGCTTGATACGGTTTGGGTATCTAGCAGAGCTAATGATATTAGCAATTTACGTTTTAAACGTGCGCAGAATGTTACTCATGACTGACGTAAAATATTCCAATATGTGATTATTGAGTATAAGTATATGAACTTACTTTGCTGCCATAAAAAGTACATTTTTTATTTTATTTACATTGCTATCCTTTATTTGATTATATTTTTTTATAACGAGAATGAAGCTAGCACCTTCGCGCTCTCAAATTGTGTTCTCCCTTTCTCGTCTTTCTCCATTACCAATACCACTAGGATTACCATCAATGCACCGTTTACACTGAAACTATTGGTGTCACGCTTAAAATGCAACTATTGGTGTCACGTTTACTTTAACTATTGGTGTCACTTTTCACTGCAACTATTAGTGTCACGTTTATTACTGCTTTCGCTATTGCCGTTTATGCCAATATGAATTATAGAAAATACAACTCAGTTCTATCATATCATTTCTTTTACATGGATGCGCTTAAAAAACCATTCACTCAAATTCTGTTTAAAGTTTTAATCCGATTCCTTGTTGAATAGTTTGGTGAATTCCTGAGGATCTAATCCTACATAATTACGATTGAGTTAGTTTCTTCCGAAACGCTTGAGTGAATAAATCACAAAATTATCTTAGGAAACGGCTAGTTACTCCGAATTCGTCATAAAAATAAACTTCGGTAATCTTTCATCGGTGTATATGTGTGCTTGATTTTCAATTTAATGTTAGAGTTGCCCGATGTAGCCCATATCTGAGTTGCCCGATGTAGCCCATATTTGAGTTCCCGATGTAGCCCCTAAGCTGATTGTGCTAGAAGGAGTTTTTGGAATGAATCTGTTTAAGAGAACATCTCATCTTTGATACTGAAAACTCAAAACACTTTCATAGTAATTGTACAAGGATATACACATGTTTAAAAGATGATTTTTACTGGCACTTCCGGTAATGTGAAAAAGAAAACTTGCCTTACCAATCATATTTCAAATAATGTAGCGATATTACTTGCTATGAGACGGTGCAATATATAAAATATTACTTGCTTGTGGCCACTATATATATATATATATATATATATATATATATATATATATATATATATATATATATATATATATATATATATATATATATATATATATATATATATATATATATATTGAATCAACAGAGATCATTATTATTGTATCTTGTTATAATTTAGTAAGTTTAATGTATTAAATAGAGATCGAAAATTGTGTCGTAGTGTTTTAAATTAAACACATGCTGCGGCAATTGACTGACAATTAATTCATGCTGAGTCAACCCAAATAATGGCCTTTTTAAAAAAGTTTTATGATACGTTTTATCGACGTATGATTATACTTAGTTGTCCTAGCTGGAAGAGACTTTTCCTAAATTTTATATGTAATCGACCAACTTAATAACTCCTAATGCTTGCCTAACAAATAGTTATATCAGGAAATAAAAACTTTAGACAATGTATTGACTATTGTTTCGAGTATTATTTATTATTTTTATGAACGATTGAAATTGTGTACATGAGAAACACGTTGTTTTAGTACTTTATGAATACCTTTCGATGAATCCTAGTTTATAGTATGATACATGAAGGAATTTATAAATGAATGTCAGAATGTACCAGTGTTGATCGAATCAGTGACACATTACAATTTAGTGTGTCCTAGGTGCTTAAACCATGTAACAAGACAAGGATAAACCCCAATAAACACTCCATTTTCCAAAAATATAAATTTGTTTCTCTAAAAAATAAGATCAAACAAAATGAAAGTATAAAATAACTTACAGTATGGTATTAATTGCTATAATATTTCCTAAATATACTAGTAATTTCACAGTAATCCCGAAACGATCTAAAGATATTCGGTTGAAGTTTCATTTTCAATGAACATTTTATAGTACAGGCCAGCCACAGAAATAAAGAATTAAAAGAACGTCATTAACTCAAATGACTTAAATAAAACTATATTTTAAAATATAAAAGAACGTCATTAACTCAAATGACTTAAATAAAACTATATTTTAAAATATAAAAGAACGTCATTAACTCAAATGACTTAAATAAAACTATATTTTAAAATATAAAAGAACGTCATTAACTCAAATGACTTAAATAAAACTATATTTTAAAATATAAAAGAACGTCATTAACTCAAATGACTTAAATAAAACTATATTTTAAAATATAAAAAACGTCATTAACTCAAATGACTTAAATAAAACTCTATTTTAAAATATAAAAGAACGTCATTAACTCAAACGACTTAAATAAAACTATATTTTAAAATATAAAAGAACGTCATTAACTCAAACGACTTAAATAAAACTATATTTTAAAATATAAAAGAACGTCATTAACTCAAACGACTTAAATAAAACTATATTATAAAATAATACATGATATTAATACTGTACCACATTGCAAAAGACTTTAACATTTCCACAAAACATCTGTATAACGCGTGAGACTGGTATCCATAGTAACCTATGTAACTACACTGCGAAATATTTATTTCATTACCATTAAAACAAGAAACCAATTGACTTTATTTTGGCGGCAAAACTAATTAGTCAGAATCAAAGAGACATTAAACATTCTCACTTCAAGGAAAATATAATTAATGCTTTTTATAGATATAAAGTTGTATCTTTCATGCGCACCAACTGAAAATATCCTTTTAGAAAACAATAATACTTTGCTTCAGAACTTGATACCATTTCTGAGACAAAGTAAGGTAATGTCGTATTGCAGCATGCACTGATTTTATTGATTATTATTAATGTCTTATTGCAGCATGCACTGATTTTATTAATATCATAACCTCCAGCAGCACATTCTAAAAAGAACAGATGCATGCTGCGAGGCTATGTTTATTCAAATGGCGAGGTAAATCATGCTTATGCAAAATAGACTAATTATGTTGGGTTTCGTTGAATATGGTAGGATTTGGTATAGTTTGGTAGGATTTGCTTTGATTTGGTAGGATTAAGTAAAGTTTGGTAGGATGTGATATGGTTTGGTAGGATTTGGTATAGTTTGGTAGGATTTAGTAAAGTTTGGTAGGATTTGGTATGGTTTGGTAGGATTTAGTAAAGTTTGGTAGGATTTGGTATGGTTTGGTAGGATTTGGTAGGGTTTGGTATGGTTTGGTAGGATTTGGTATGGTTTGGTAGGATTTAGTAAAGTTTGGTAGGATTTGGTATGGTTTTGTAGGATTTGGTATAGTTTGGTAGGATTTGGTATGGTTTGATAGGATTTGGTATGGTTTGGTAATATTTGGTATGGTTTGGTAGGATTTGGTAGGGTGCAGTAGCAACTTTAAGTGTTCCAAACTCACGTGATCGAGTAATTTAGATTAAGTTGTGTTAAGCATGGGAATTAATTTTATCTTTCAAAAGTGCACATTACGGAAAGCTCTTCAATCATTGGTGACAAGTAGTTGTATTATTCAATACACGTAAACAGATGATGATTTTAAGAAAATGATAATTATTTTACAGTTGGATGACATTTTAGTGCTAACATCATACGATGTCGTCGTCTTGTTGAACGCCGCAAACGTAAAATCTAATGAAAGAAAGATATATTATATCTTTAAATAAGTTGAAGTGTCCTTATGTATAAGAAAGAATTTCAAATTATGTCTGTGAAAGAATGACAAATTCTTTAAGCGCACTTTTGTCTTTAATTCTTGTTTAATGCCACGCAAAGGTTTGGGATATGAGCAAAATAATGAATTATAATGATTTGCACAATGAAAATCTTGAAATAGATGGATTGCATTTTTACACATCTATTAGTACCACGAAAATTAGTTTTTCAACTTATAAAAAGCTAATGAAGATTTAATTAATCCTATTGCCAATTTACGTTATGTCCAAAGAAAGGCTTGAGTTAGGTCTTAGCAAATAATCGAGCATAGCTAATGAGCAGAAATTAGCGCCGTTCCTTGCGTAGCTAATAATCATGTATGATGAGACTCCGTAGCTGCGTTCACGAAACGATAAAATATGAAAGACAAAACTGTGAGATTTGATTTTTATCCAACAAATTATGGACTTTTATTTTTCGTGAAGCTATATCAGCTGGGTACCAATGTCCAATGTTATTGGTTATACCAGTCAAGTCAATGATTGTCAAGCCATTTTATTTGATATGTGGTCGTAAAAAACAATGAAATCAGACTATCTGATTGTTTTACAAACAAAACAATATGCAGACATACATTGTTTGAAACAGGATAAAGTACTAATCAATTGATGCATGGCTTTTATCAAAGAGAAATCCGGAAAAGCCTCATAAAAAGACTAATATTTGTTTTAAAATGACTTCAAAATTGCTTTCGAAGGCATTTATTACATGTTTTGATGTTAACATAAAATGCAAGATGGAATGTCATGTAAAAGTAGGCTATAACAGCATAGCATCG
>JAECUM010095925.1:0-19739 GCA_016617855.1 Megalonaias nervosa | reverse complement strand
TGCTCCCAGCATTTCACTTTGAATTTCTTTTGGTCTTCGGGAGTGTGACAGCAGGAAGGATAGCCGCTAGCTTCTTGTTTCAGTTTCAAAAAGGCATTCACGTAGTCTGCAAAAATGCCTTTCTGAGTCTCGTCGCCTTTGTGGTATTTTTCTGTCTTGGAAAAGTGGTAAATTTCGTACACTTCTAACAGTTGGTATCTGAAATCCAGAGCTTTAAACAATTCCAGGCTGACCCACGTTCCTGTCAAGGTCAAGGTGCGTTCTTCCTGAGTGTGCTGACAAGGGTGGTCTTGGTTGCACGTTTCAGCACAAGTACGGCACAAGGGAAACATCAGTTTTCCTTGGCATTGGTGAGGTAAAACGGGATGGTACAAATACGTGGGAGGCAAGACTTTGCACTTGATCAATCCTTCGTATTGTCTAATATTGTCCACGTCGATGTGTTCGGTCAGCAATTGTGGGTGCTCTGCGGAAAAGTGACAATATTTGTACACGTACGGATACAGAGAACACACGTCCAAGTATTTGATTTCTTCTCCTTTCTCTTCGTCGGCTTGGTATAGCAAACAGGTGGCATTCGTCCGTCCTCCGTACAAACTGTCCCTTGGGTTTAGTGGGTCCACCAGCTTGTAACTTTCCACGATGCGCTTAAACTCGGGATCGGTTTTCAATCGTTGATCGTACTCGTGTTCCCACATTTCTACTACTTGGTATCCTTGCTCTTCTAACTTCAAGTGTCGCTGACAAGTGGCCTGGTACAAGTCTTCCATGGTCCGTTGTAAAAACTGATTTTTAGTGTTACGTTGAGGGTAGCAGAGAGGACATCCGTGAAATAAGCACCCGTTAAACTCGTAACAATCTTGGGGTTTTCTAAGTCCCAGCCATCTACCGAATACCTTCCGATGGTTTTTTCGCCTCCTCCGTTGCGAGCGTGTTGGATCCATTTGTCTTCCTTGTCACACAAGTAATGTAACCAGCGTAGGGCTTTGACCGAGTATTGACGTTTGACAAAATTGGTAGTTTGAGGACTGATGACAGCTAGGGTATTTTCGGCCATGAATCGTTGACGGTACACTAAGGAACGCGCTTTGGCAATGGTGCAGGCTTCTTTCAAAGGATCGATCCCTCCGTGTTCCATGAACAGTTCTCGAAATTTTCCACAGCAACGCCATCAAATGTCTACGTCTGAACGACAATATTTTAACATTTCTTCCTGAAAGTCGAAAGGGTCCGAGGCGTGAGTCTGGTGCCAAGCGTAGAAAGCTTCTCGTTGTTCGGTACGCATGTTGTCGGGGTCGTAGTAGTGAGCCTCAGGCAAATGGGGTAGAACGGTGTGATGATTGGCTTCGGTATTGAAGAAGTGCGGAAAATAGCCTTTGGCCATTTATGTCATGCCAAACGTTTCAGGCATGCGGCTCAAAGGCATGGCCAAGTAACTCATCGAATCTTTAAACTGCACTTGACCCACTTGCATGGAAATGATTTTGGCTCCGTTCAAAGTCACTTTCGGACGTTCGGTACTTTGTTTCGTATAGTATCTCAACAGAAACTGTCCATCGTATCCCGAGAAATTGTGAGCCATCGCCGTGGCATAGCGATAACAATCTCCGTAACGTTCGATGTCCTCTTGGCTCCACGTCTCGTCAATAGGATTTAAGATCCATTGGGTGAAATCGGCTAGTGTGTTTGGTCCCCGAAAGATTTTTTCATGTCCTCCAGGAATCTTGCTACAGTGAGGGCAATGAATCAAGATAGGCTCTTGGATGTACTTGTCGCACGCTCGGTGAGCCACGCAGAAATTAGGAATGTGAATGCCAATCTCTTGCATGCATTCGAAATCGAAAAAGATGAAATGGCCTTTCTTCTGGTCATTATCTTCTTTCTGTATGGAATGGTATTTTTGAATGTAGCATTGGTGTTCCAAGTCCACGGTTTGGTGACAAATGTGACATCGTTTCTTTCCTGAACAGACGTGCGCCTTGGCATTATTGGTACGTATGCCTTGTCCACCAGTAGGGCACAATCTCAAGAGTTGACAAGCACATTTCTGCTGTGAACCTTGCGTCTTCAAATGTTGCTGATAATAGATTGGACTGACAAACGTGCGCTGACAAGCAGAGCAATGCACTCGTTCTTGTCCTTCGTCCAGACAGGGTTTAGAGGCTAAACATCCCTCACATTTCGATCCGCAATGCTTATGTTGCTATCGATTGTTATAGCCATAGTCACATTTCTCACAGTAATAACTGTATGACAGGAATCCAGTGATACTGGTAATGGCATCAAAATGTTGCTCGTGATGATAGACGTGAATGTATTTTCCGTCTTTGAAATTTTTGCCTCGAAACAACAGCGGTCCGCGCACTTCTTGAGGGTACACTTTCAAGGTGTAGCGTGGAGCCAAGACGTCTTGCAACTTTTGCATTTCACGAATGCCACAGGGTGAGTCTTTGGATAACCCCGCTTGCTGTAACAGGAGTTCTGCTTCTCTTTGTTGTTTGGTTGTTCGGTCGGATCGTCGAATAGTTTTCCAGGCTCTTTTCCATTCTTTCGTGTCGTTCTTGTCGGCATACGTTCGTCCCACCACGATGGCACGGGCTAAACACATCTGGTCTTGAGGGTTGTTAATTTGGACCAGGCTACGCTTGATGCTGCGAAGGTTGTCTACCAAGATCACTTTTTTCTTGCCTGTCCCTTGGGGAAGAGACACGTGGGTCATGAACAGTGTCGCTTTTCCGTCGGTTATGTGAAACTTGTCGTTGGATTGTTGTACGTATTGAATCTTGTCCATGACTTTGGAAGGTGTCAATTCTGTTGGACTGCTAAACTCGATCCAAACGGGAGACTTCAAATTGTCGTAATGAATGGAAAGTCTCAAGCGATCGTCTTCTTTGGCTTGACATTGCCGTTTCAGTGTAGTTAACAAAGAATCCCACACATCGGTGATGAACCCTTCTGCTTTCTCCAACATTACGTCGGATTTGAAATCTTTAAACTTCACCGTGTACGTGTAGGCCTTAGTTCTAAATTTTCTGGAAGAGCGTTTGTGCGTCTCTCGAATGTGGTAGTACTTTTCAGGGTTTACTGATGGTAATAGATTTTGGTTTGGTGTAGACTCTCTGGGCTTAGATTCTGGTTCACTCATCTCATCTTCGAAATCGCTTTCATGAATTTGAGCCAAGACTTCAGCTACTGTGCGAGGCGATAAATCACGTTTCTGTCTCTTACTTTCTTCTCCTTTCTTTACGAAATGATGCGATCGTTTCATCTTGATTGCAAAAAGTCAAATGACTACATTTGAAACGCCATGGACTCCTATATATCCATGTCAGACCAGTGCATATATAAAGGGCTAATGACTACCCTCTCATTATTCATTTCACTCTCAAACCGATCAGCACAATGGAAGAACCCACACAGATCGAACTTCTGATTAGAGCTTTGCGAGGTGTCATTCGAAAGTTTTCTTCAGAGAAGCCGACGGACTACTCTCCCTCCTTTCGAGATAAAAGTCAAGATACTTGCTATATCTGTCAGAACAAAGGGCATTGGGCTACAGAATGTCCAGATCGTCATAAAAGCAAGACCAGTGGCAGAAGAGTTTGTCTTGACTTTTGTAGTCAAGATACCTGTTATCTTTGTAACATTGGTCTTCAGAGTGCCCTAAGAAACAACAGGAGCAGGAGGAGGAAGAAGAAAAAGAGGTACCCTCGGCAAAGGAAGAACCCCGTCACGTTCAGAAAAAGGAGACAGAAAAGAAAAGAAGACGAGAAAAATGTGAGGAAGAAGAAGAAGAGGAAAAAAGTGTAAAAGTGAAGAAATTGAAAAAACAGAGAGATAGTGAAAGAAAAAAAGATACAGAAGAAGTCTATGAACTTTTTAAAAGTGTTGTGTTGTGTTATGTTGTGATATTGAATTGTAAAAATTTGTACCAGAATAGACCAGACTGAAAAAACGTAAGTGTCTCTTGGTTTTGATTGTTTAGGATAATAAGGACCTACACTCATACACTCACAACACGTACATCATGGGGTTAAACAAGGGATTTTGAGTTTTAATTGATTTTGGCAAAATGAATGAGTATGTCTTTTCGAAAGAAGTGAGTGGCCCTGAAAAGGACCTTTGGGTGTTTGTTTTTTTTTTCCTTAGAACAAACTCAGGAACGAGAAGCAATCTGCTTTAACTGCCTTAAGCCTTTGCCACGGCCAAGGCCTACTACTTGTGGACTTGCTCCTGTCAATGATTTAGTAGAAATCACTACGGGTGGTATCTCTGGTGTAGTCACAGGGTTAGGCTGATTGGCTCGGGAAGGTCTTTTTCTCTTGGGTCGTAATAAAGAAGTCTGATACATTTGTTTCAGACTTCTTAACTCAGCCAAAATGTCCAAGAGTAGCATGACCGTTTGACTTTCACTGTTCTCCTTCTCTCCTAGCCTTTGTTTCTTCTCTACTACTTCTTCTTCCTGTCGTTTCCTTCTTGCCTCTTCTTCTCGCTGTTGCTGTTCAAGGAGAAATGCTTGTTCTGCCTCTTTCTGCTGCTGTAAAAATTTCTCCAATTCTTCTTTCTGTCTTTGTTTAAAATCGTCGACGTGTGGTAAAGAAGGAGAAAGTGGCGAAGGTACTGGTACCGGAACAAATTCTTGCGAAGAAGAGAAAAAATCCACTAAATCCCAGTTGAAATCAACCTCTTCTGGAAGTAGCGTTGTGTTCACTTTGGTAGCCGCTGCTATGCCATCGCTTTTCGTCTCCACAGCCGGTGCACCCCAATTCATCATCTTCTTAGGTTCCGTCATGTTTCACAAAACAATGCCGCATCGATTCACTGCGCACAGACGCTAGTGCATCTATATAGGAAATGTGACGTCACAGGTAGCACTCTTCGGATTGGAAGACAGACTCTGTGAAGTGACTGAATTTTGTAACGCGTGTTGGGATTGGTGGACAATTTCAATCCGTTTCGATCCGGTCTTCCACTATAAATAAACGCGGTTCACTTCATTCCCTTCACCTGTTCTCGTCACAAAAATGTGGACCAACGTTGAATCGTCTACCCTCCTATCGTCGATGCTGTTCAACCCGGACTATCCCATGTATGTCAGATCATCATGGGCAATTACCCAGATCACTGATACAGCCCTTTGGAAACGAAGGATCTATGTGGAGAGACAAGGCTGTCTGAAGCGAGTTCTGATTTATGGACCAGAGGTTAGACGAAGCTTGAGAAAGAGAAGAAGACCTATGCGATGCCCTCTATGTTAACGGAATGGTGTTAACATAACAAACAACGGCCCTTTTCAGGGCCGCTTCATATGCCTCGAAAAGATATTAATTCTTTCTTGCCTAAAAAATTTTTTTATTCGATTTTATAATTTGTGTAGATATTTATTCTCTCTCCCCTAAAATTTGTTTAGTCAATTTTAGAATTTGTGTAGGATAGATTGATGTTTATCAATCTATGGGGGGGAAAAAAAACGAATATATAAAACCTACTCTACTAAAACACGAAGGCGCCTGATTCGTGTTTGTCTATAGCAATGACACAGGTAGCCTGACGTCACAGTACTACTTTGCTACATTGTTGCCAATGACCAGTACCGTGACGTCACCTTACCTGTTCCATTCCTCTTGGAGCTATACAGGCCCAACATTTCCTAATACAAAATTCCCATTGGGTCTATAGTCGCCCAGGCTGATTTTTTTGGTCTATAAATGGTGGGGCTATAGTCGCCCAGGCTGATTTTCCTTCTTTGGCATGATTGGGTCTACGGTAACCCACTACACTACTGATGAAATATATATAAGACACACTTATGATTAAAACAGGAAAGATGGGTTGAATGAGGAATCTAGATCACTACAAACACAGCATGGCTAGCTTCTTGAAAATTCAACGTGCAGCCATTTACAGTTGTTCTAAGTAATTATTATGCTTATATTAACTTTTTTTCCTCCATCTTTCTCTTTCCCCTATCCTTTTGTTGGTTTGCCTTTACTATTATTCATAGGTCCATAGACATTTTCGCATAACACAGGCGAAAATCCGCTACGCGCGTTTGTTCACGGATTTTCGTCCGTATCTTGCTACAATAGGAGACAGACAGACAGACAGACAGACAGAGACAGATAGAGACCTATGGCCTACAATCAGACAAGAGACCTAGGGCCTTCTATTAGATAAGATGGAGTAAAATCGAGTCCAATTTCAGTTCAATTTGTGCTCTTGTACCTGATGTTAGAAAGTATTTGTATATATCGTCATTACGTCCGTATATGACTAGCATTGATCAGGCGTAGCATGGTAGACAACCGTTTATACACAGCCAGATAGTGACAACAAAAGTTATCCTAACAATTTGCTCCCAGAATACCATATCTAAATGCTTTTTTTTTCTTCAAAAAACGCCAATCCTGACAGACTTATTAGAAGTCATGAACACATGTCTTTTTGAAGTGGCAAACTAGCTGTAATATTTGCTTGTAGACATGGTTTGTTGTGGCAGGTCACCCTCAACGGCTTTACGATTCTCCTTCTGGAACAAACACGGAGATCTTAGGGAGCGGACCGGATAAGTGATTTATGATGTAAATTAACGACTAAAACCAAGAAACGTGCACAAGGAAGAATGAAAGCATGCTTTCCAGGTGAAGATCTCAGTGTTATTGTCCGACTGATATGAAACATGTTTGTAGTAG
The DNA here is from genome assembly GCA_016617855.1 of Megalonaias nervosa. Classification (NCBI taxonomy): domain Eukaryota; kingdom Metazoa; phylum Mollusca; class Bivalvia; order Unionida; family Unionidae; genus Megalonaias; species Megalonaias nervosa. Next base: position 13,047 of record JAECUM010095925.1, on the reverse strand, counting down.
TACAGTGGATGTTATTGTAAGGGTAATCTAGTGTAAGAATGGGAAACTGTGATAAATTCTGAAGGAAGTTTTTATCCCTAATGCTTTGAAAATGTTGGAAAAATCAACTTTCGAATTCATATCAATAGTTTATAGCACTTTCATTTTCAGTGTCAGTTAATTTTATGTTTTTTACTGTGGTGTTAAAACTTTTGTGTCCAGTTTCAAACCAACCATTGTTTTAGTATTATTTATAAATATTGTTTCTACTACATGTTAAATTTTAGCTTGTTTTGTCTGTTTCTGAGAGAGCCACCTTTTTTCCCTGTATTGTACGTTGGATTTAACGCCCCTAGAATACGTTAAGAGTGCAAATTTTTTTTAAAGCCCACAAAATTAAACACAAAGCAAAATAAAGAAACGCTTAAAATAAAAATAAAAAAATGAAAAATACTGTTACTTCTATCAACATGGTGGACATTTGTAAATTAGCAATAGGTTTATAATTGGTCAACATTGCCGTTTTCCAGCTCGGTGACGTAGCATGCTGTAGCTAGTACATGTGCAGCCGTTATAAACATTTTCAATATACACATTTTTAAGAAGCCCCGTGCATTTTTCTGACATAAGGGCTTTACTCTAGGACAGCTAATTTAGTTCGTGCTGCAAGAAGCGTTACTGGTACCATATGGCTGAAGTGCATGGACACTGAGGACTAAGATATTAATAAAAGTTCCAAGTGGACCATGCTTAGCGCTTACATAACAACATTTGATCATTTCTCTAAACATTTCAGTGGCACGCGCAGAGTTTTTTATTGGGGGGGGGGAGGCCAAACATATAATGTCAGCTATTAAGTTTTACAATTGTAGGCCAAAACATCCGGGGGGAGGAGCAAGTGCCCCCTTGCCCTATGTGCGGGCGCCCCTGGGCGTATATAACATTGTAAGAACAGAACCTAAGTAAACTATCTCCCAAACTTCATACCATGTCCATTTTACCTATTGAAAGTTACAAATATCTTGTCCATAATCGAACTCATTCGAGATTTCAGTGAGATAAACCTATTTACCAAGTTTTATCGAAATGAGATGAAAAATATCGTCTTTAGATGAAAAGCTTCAGCAGGCTCAGACAATCAAATGCAAAATCATCTCACTACTTTGTGCATATCTCACTTATTATAAAATCTGTCTATAACTAGATGAAATGAGCTAATTTAAAAAGCTGGAGCAAAATCTCAGTCCCCAGAGTGGTACCAGGTGCAACCAATCCAGTACACAATTACCTTATACATACGAGTAAGTTGTGTTCACAATGAGAAACATCCAACATATTCATTATATAAGATTATTTAAGAAGCTGACATAAAATATGACAGAAGTTTCGCTACTAACCTGATGAGTAGCTCATCCGATGGTTCGAATATAATCCGTACCCTACTGGCCACTAGACCGAACTTGTAACACTTAACCACTGCGGTTCTTACCACCCCATGCATATGGAACGCAACCAAACAGCAACAAGAACAATACTCACCCCTCCAAAAATAAATGAAACATGCAAAATTACCTCAAAAATATGCATAGATCTCGCCCATGATAAAAGTCATTAAAAATCATGATGGTATTCGATTATTTACCATGTGTGAGTAAAACCGGGTGAAAAACACTCTCGCTATTGGTAAGATACTCAACCAATCAGATTTAAGATCACCTTATTAATATGCAAAGATCTCGCATATAATAAAACTCAGTGGGTGTCTTGATGACATAGGCTTATTTACCAAGTTTGATAAAAAAAATCTAAACAAAATAGAGTCGCTACAGATTGACAAGCTTGGTCAATTAGTAAAAGATCAGCTCATTAATATGCATGTAAGTAACTCATAAATGTAATCTTCCCAGATGTTGATAATTTAAATTTAGTCACCGCGTTTGAGCAAAATCGGATCAGAAGCCCAGTCCATAGAATGGTAACATGCTCAGTCAATCAGATGCAAGACCACCTCATGAATATACGCGAATCTCACTCAGTATTGAACTCTTCTGAGAGTTTGATGACATAAGCACACATTATAAGTTTGATCACAATCGGATAAGAAGTATAATCTACAGAGTGATACCAGCAATTGCTGACGAACGGACATTGAATGACATAGCACGCTTGACGGATACAGGACCATACCTTTTGCTCACGTGGCCTTACCACCAGGCAAGCAAACGTCTGTCGTCATCCTTAGTACAAACACATTAGGCGTTACTGTGGATTGTGCCTAAACAATCACGTAACATATTACATCACCATATTCATTTGGTTTCGTTCAATAAACTTCCTTGAGACTTTCAGGGAGGTCAGCAATTTATTTTTAAATCAAGACATTTTAACCAAAATATTTATGAGCTAGTTATTTCAATTAATTATTTCATCGAGATGAACTTCGATACTGTTACATGCGCATAATTCCTCTGGGATATTGAGGGATGTGTAGACAGTTTGGATAGGACTGAATCAAACAATATTGTAATATTTTCATTTTTTTTAAAAAATACTTAAAATTTACCAACTCGTTCTTTCGTTATTCTGTTCCATCGCTATTTAAACATTACACATTACAGAGATTTTCCCCCCATGATAAAAGAGGATTAGAAAATGGTTTTCAGATACCTAGATTCATCAAAATAACGGCTGCATTGGTCATTGTTATACTTCTTCTACCTGTACACATCTTTAAAAAAAAGCGAATACGCGAGTCCGATTAGCTGTCCATACAAGACAGAACTCGAGGGGCCCCGAGTGGCCGAGTGGTCTAAAGCGCTCTCCGTTACGGATCACTGCCATCTCACCTCTGTCTGCGTGGGTTAGAGTCTAGAATTCGGCGAATGTGGATATGTGAGAAAGCTTACCAGTAGCTTATCGTGGGTCGGTGGTTCTTTCCGGGGATTTCCCGGTTTCTTCCTCCACCATTAATACTGGCCGCCATGTATAGCCTATCGTGTGCTGAAAAACGGCGTTAAGCCCCACAACAACAACAACAACAGAACTCGATATCTGTGAAAGAATAAGGTCAACACACACACACACACACACACACACACACACACACACACACACAATTGATGTTCCATATATACCCAGTGAAGTATTAGAAACAAATATCTTCAATAATACTGAATTTTCTTTAAATAAAGACCCTTTCACACAGTTAGGCACTGCTACAAATCAATTAACAGAACAGGAGAGTTTCTTACAGGAGGAAAAGTGGATAATCCAATATAATTCGAGTGGTTATAAGGCTCTGCTGTTTCACATTTTCTTTTAATGGCTTGGCAAAAATTTACACTAATGCATTGCAATCGTAACTGTGAAGTAATGAGCTAATATGTTTGATGTACTGGGACAGGTTCACAGACTTTTCTCTTGCGAGATTATTTATTAGTAACATTTCAATCTGATTGGGCATGTCACCTCTATCATTTCAAAGTTATACGATTCTGATGATAACTAGATGCAAAGAGAAATATAAGGATTCCTCATTAAATAAATTCTAATTTTTATTAAAAATGAACACAAAAAACAAGAAACAATAAACAACAACAATAACAACAACAAACAAACAAATTAATTGCAAGAAATAAATGAAATTCGTTAACTGGTAATAAAGAGAAGATAATGACATCTTTTCGTGATTTTTTTGTAGAAAAAAAATTAGTAGTGCATGATTGAAGCACATAGACTTTCTGGCACGGCTGTTGATTTTTTTTTTCCTTCTAAATTTAACTCTCATTTTAGGTATCGCTATATGAGAAGAATTGATCCAACTATTTTAATTCTCAGTACTCAAAACCTTCCAGAGGAATGCTTTTGTGACTTTATATACCGAGCATGTCATGCTATTATCTATTCTTTTACAGATTATATATGTCGAGAAACCCTTCATCGGAGTCGCGAAGAACAACCAGAACGTTGCAACAGTCATACAACCATACAAGATGATAATGGTGTTATCAAATGACTGATCTGAGCGGCATATTTTTAGGAATCAATTTCTCTTCTGAAGAGCCGATAGCGACATGGGAAATCAAACGTTAATGAAATATAAAGTTATTTTTGTGATGTGCCGAGAGTTTGCCGCCAGAGACTCCCTTTGTGTTTTTTGTTTCATGTGTCATTCCGGCTGTTCCAATGGGATTGTAACACAGTAACTGATTTCTGGATTATCTCATTTAGTTGATGTTCATGTTAACATGACATGAGGCAGAAAAAGTAGGAGGATGAAGTGGTTACACCTATCGCTGGAATTTTCTCATTGGTTCATGATTATGTTCATTGTTATCGAAACAGGTAAGTGTCTTTATTTCTTCTCGACAAGCGACTGACAGTGATTGAATTCCTAGATGATGTGTGCGAACAACAAAATGGCGTGACTAATGCAGTACCACTACTGATAAAAAATATAGTTCCCTTGCAACTTATGCAACATTCAAAGCTAGAATATTTTTAGTGCAATAGTGGCCCAGAGCAGAGAGAGAGAGAGAGAGAGAGAGAGAGAGAGATTTAAAAAGCTTGGACAAGAGAAATAATTGCCTTGCGGATGATCACGCATAATGAATGTTCTGTTAGGATTCCCACTTTATATCATGTTCAGTGGCTATGAAGGCGTACTAGCGCACGTGAAATAATAATAAATGACCAGGGGAGATTCTGTTCTTAATGTAGTATGGGATACAATTATGTAATTATTGTTTAATTCCACTTCCTGAAAGTTATTTCTTTTCCCAATAGAACATTCAAAACATACATATTTTCCTACACTATTAAAATGGTCTACAGTGAAATATATGTTGTTGTACTGAATGTGAACAGGAAGGAAGCGAAAGCACAAGGCCTGTGTTTAACAGACCTCAGTATATAATATAAAACATCGATAGGTATCCATGTTCAAAGCATGCTCGTACATAGATATGCCCTAATGTCTTAAGAACAAAACAGCTTTTATTAATGTAAAATGTACACAAATAAATGCTACGTTTAGGCCGTGCAATAAATTTGATAGTTACAAAAATATTATATACCTGCTCCCAAGATCTAGTTGAAATATAATTAGGAAATATTTGACTATTGCTAAAAGGTGTAAAGTAAAAGTAGAGGACATGAAAAAAATTAAAATAAATTTGATATATCTATAAATGAGTTATAACTGAATCATGTTACACTAAACCGGTTAGAATAAATAAGAGAGAGAGAGAGAGAGAGAGAGAGAGAGAGAGAGAGAGAGAGAGAGAGAGAGAGAGATGTTTACATGTCTCTAATATAATAATGTAGTCGTCCTAGTAACTATAAAGCTGGGAGGTACCAGTTAAGAAAGAATTTCATAGATGATATGTTCATGGAAGACGTAAAAGAAATAGACGTTAAATAAGAATCAGGTTTGTGGATAGCCTTTTATTCATGTGACAAGCTACAGAATAGCTTGCTAACAATTGTTGTTGTTGTTATAGGGTTTAACGCCATTTTGCTACAAAAGATAGGCCAAACCTGGCGGCCAGTATAAATGGTGGAGGAAGAACCAGGGAAAACCCCTGAAAAAACCACCGACCCACGAGAAGCTACTGGCAAGCTTTCTCACGTATCCAAATTAGCCGACCCTGAGACTCGAACCCACGCAGACAGAGGTGAGATGGCAGTGATCCGAAACGGTGAGCGCTTTAGACCACTCGGCCACTCGGGGCCCCGCTAACAATTGTAATGATGAAAATATGACAAAACACTGAAACAAATATTGTCTAAATATTTGAGGAAAGATATTCATCTGTATGAATATTCGGATAGCTTTGAAAATTTAAAGGAAACATATATGCCACCTATAAAGCAGTTTTATTCATTATTAATGATTCATTCATATCAATAATTATTAATAATATGTTAAAAGTATCATGGAAAATATTTCAGCCTTTGAACATTCGGAGATCTACATGACGATATACCAAGATGGATATTTTTATGTTATGTGAGATATTTTTTGTTTGTTTTTGAAAATAAGAAATGTCGGAATGTCTGTATTAAATATTATAAATTAGAACCAGCTTACTATTATAATGTAACAGGACCAGATCATGATCCAAGTTTTCTGGACATGAGGTTTATAGCCTAAATTTGTAACAGAGTATTGCATGTTCCTAATGATTGATATGAGATAAGAGGCATACTTAAAGGGCCACCTACTCCTCTCAGTAATAAGTCAAGCGTAAAGAGATAATACATACAATAACCCGCTGACAACTGCAAGATATAGCCAAGCTGAACACGTATCATTCCATTACATAACATATCGAATCGGTCATAACATCAAAACATTTTATCCAACATTAGTGCAATTTTCAGTCGATACTGGCAGGTAATCCATTGTTTTCATTGGAAGATTTTGCCTTAGTACCTACTTTCAGCTTACATAGTTATGCCGATGAGAAAGGGAGATCTATGTTCTGTCGATTAATCAATTAGTACGATACTACATAGATATGTCACAGCCAATCATAAATACAAGTTGGACAAAGATGAACAATCAAAGTCTGACAGCCACATCCACGTCGTGCAGCGCAGTGATACTGAGTACGAAAGGTCAAGGTAATTCAATATATACCTTTATAATAACAACATCTGTGTGGAGCTTGGGGAATATATGCCACGATAAAGACTTTCAGATCGGCAACTGAAGAAACATTGCATAGAAAATTTGTTTGAAATACCAGCGAAAATGATACTGGTTATATATCTTAGAAGGTACACACGCATCTGTAAAAGAACTATTATGCATACTGACAGATAAAGATAATTATTTTATTCTCAACCAAAGCCGAAAGTTTTATATTAGGTTGCAGAAAATATTACTGACGATAATTTAGATTAGGTTGCAATTGTTTTAGATATTATAATTGCAACATACTACAGAATCAAAACTGTAAGTGCACTTCTTATTTTAGCAATTGTAAGCATAGAATGTAATACATTACCAACGGTTTACAAAGATAAAACAAAACAATATACCTCAACAGAATGGCTACTTTAAAAGAAGAGCATAAGAATACATGTTTCAACATTTCAGGGATATAACAGTTGTTATTAGGTTAAACAGATGGGTTTGTTTCTTGTTTTGCAGATATACTTTGCATTGAATTTGGTTGATATGCAGTTTGCTGCTTTGACCACTATCAATATTAAGAAGCAATACAATGTTTAACAAAGGAATTGTTTCTGACAACACCCTTACCTTTTTATCTCCTTTTAGTTCTGTTGTTTCTTCTGTTGTTTTCATTTTTCCATTCATCTCTTAATTTCTTCAGTTTCTTTGTCCGTTTCCTCTTGTGAAATAATCAGTTCCTTTAAATTTTCTTTTTTTTTACATCTAGCTTGATAGACAAATTGTGCAATTTTTCTGTCTGAAGTTTTAATTCGTTTATAAAACAGGCTGTACGTTTCTTCAATTGAAGACGGCATATGTTAAATTCAAGTTGTTTTCTATTTTCTTTATGCTATTCTCTGTTAGTGTAATTGAATTCATTGTTGCTTTAAATTAGTCCAGATCTTGTTTATGAATAGGATGTGTCCTTTTAAAGTGTTTTACGAGGGAAAGCAATGGGGAGAATCTTTAACACTACTACATAACACTGTTTAGCATTACTACCTTTTTAAGATGAAGAAACAGCAAATCTCAAAGGAAGTTGCTACGAGGTACTGAATATTTATCACTGTTGGTAACTAAGTGAAAGACACTAAATATTAGTAACATCCTAATATAGATAATCACGTTTCAGGTGCTAGTTTGCTGAATACTGAATAAATTGTTCATAAATAAATGGTAGCTGAAAAGGAGGAAGCAGATATTTTTGTTGTATAAACACCATCTTGCCAAATCACCAGACTACTGTGCGAAACGTGTAACAGGAATACACTTGTAAATTAATTCGAGAAAAGAAACGGTTGATATCTGTTATGGAAAGAATGTATAATAAATGAAACTCTGAACGAGAAACAAAGAAGGTTAGAGCACCGGGAGGTAAAATGCAATAATAAAAATTTGAATGCCGAATATCATCAAATGTTATTCAATGAGATTAGATTCAAATTCTATACCAAAGCGGATACTCCCTAAAACGAAATAAACAATACCCAAAGGAAAACCTACAAAACTTCGAATAGACTCTGATTAAACAGCGTTTCAATAGTTTATAAGCGCAATGATCAAGGCTTAACTCTATTCATTCAACATGACAACTAAATTTGGGTAAATTTTATTTTCAAGGGAAAGATTCCAAAATGTAGTAATTCTATGATCGTGCTTTAGTAGCGTAAAACGCAAGAGGTCTAAAGGTATCTCAGTACCGGGCGAAATAAACAATGTCGAACATTTGCGTGAGCCACGCTTGAGGTTGATATTTTTCATATTTCCATGGACAACAGTCGTTATCAAATGAAGGGGTATAAAATCCGTTAATACCTCATTTTCTCCAATCAACAAACAGCCACATATTCATGAGATCTTTGTTTTACACTTGCATAGTTTGACTGTCTTCACATTTGTATTATTTATCTGTACGCTTTTCTAAGCCGTTGATCGGTATTTCATGCCATATACTACAAATTTGGATCGAATACATGATTAGTCCTATCTAAAATGACGAAACACTTACGCGTGCGAATATCCTGAGAATTTTTCTTAAGTTAAAGAAATAAGAAATGTCTATTTTACGCAATTAATCCAAGTTTCCATAGTTTTGTGAATATTGTACATCATGACTTCTGCTCCTAGTAATTGGCTAATTACACAGTTTCATAAATATCATCCTACCTTCTCCCCATAATAAAGGAAATAATCACCAAAATCTAACATAGATATAAACTGAGACCTAAATACAATCAACACATACCCTTGGTTTATTTCAGTAAAGACCGTATTATGTTTGACAGCGTCTTACATATCCTATTTACAACGGTGCACATCTGGAACAAAACAACAAAAATGCATTGGTGTCATTACTAACAACCTTAAAAGTTCTATAAACTGTTATTATTGAGAACTTCAAAAGTGCCATTGTCTTGACCATGACAAATGGCTTAGGTGTAACGGGTCTTACTAGTACAATAATGTGCGAACAAAAAACCTAACTCGCTTACCTTTGAGCCGGGTCGTTTTTCTTACAACATTATTGATATATATATATATATGCAATGCAGTTTCGTGCAACAGGTTTAAACAGATCTGATGATGTAACTTTTGTAAACTTGGATGGGTGAAATGATTTTGCCTACAGACGGCATGTGTTGGAAACAAGAATGTAAACACAAATTCTGTTGTACAGTAAAAAGATGATATAGAATTCGGTGCTCAGAAAGTACCACTCTTCAGCTTCTAACATTTTCAAGAAGCTATATGGGACAGGAATCTGCATGTTACTAGTCTTCTATATGGGGCAGGTATGTGCATGTTACTAGTCCTCTAGCATGACTTTCAAGTGTAGGAAAGATAATCATCCTTCACCCGGATCAGACCATGTTTTGTTTACACAAATAGTCATATTTTTTGCATGATGTGTACATGTGTAAACCTTGCAAGCAAGATGCATACTCAATATGGCATTTTGTGATTTGAAAAGGTCCTCAACAATATTCAACGGAGACGATCAACTGTCAAATAATTCCTGTCAACCTATAGACCTACAGTTTCTTAGGTTACCTGTATACATTTCTAGAAAGAGCAGATTCAGGTGGGGCACAATCAGTCTGCCACTTAAACAGAGTGGTTCAAGCTGGAGGAATATCCGGGCACGTGCGAGTTGTGCATAAGATCACGTCATTGGCCGATATGTGCATATACTAGGATGTTGATCCCTTAACATCCCAGAGGTTGAATGTGACAACCTACTTACACATCTAGCTTTCAGAATTATTTTAATGATTTACATAAATATGTTCCTAAAAATTATTTGTACCATATATAATGTACTATAATAAATTATGATATTGCACTAATCTGTCCATTAATTCACCCCTCGTTTCTGTAAAAGATAAAAGTCCTTTATGGAACCTTACCAAATGAGCTGAATCTACGACAGTCGAGAAGTTTTTGCGGGTAGGTTTATCTCAAAACTTATTTATTTCGTTTTCCGTTAGTGCTGTTGTAACCTGTTTACACTCCCCGAAACTATTTTACGGGCTTAGTACGCAAATTACTTCCCTATCTAGTCTTTGCACGTGTTTCCAAGTACTTGACTTTCCAGTGTGTCCAAATCATATGTTAAAATACTCTAAAACCTGATAAGGACTACCTTCGTAGTGACTGTGAGATTAGACCAATCGGGTAGATAGGAGAAGGAGAAGATTGTTTTATTTATCTGTGATGAAATTAATGTGTCTTAGATATTGTTGCAAAGTTTAAATGCATTTGAACACAATTGTTCTGTAGAGATTTAGTTTTCTTTGCAGCATCGTCCACACGTGTTCGTCCATTCGTCGTGATGGTAGGTTCTACGTAAAGATTTACTGGTGCAGGTTGATGCATCACCTCTGTCCTCGTGATGCTAACTAGGACACCGAAATTGTCACAAACTGAATTGAATTAATCTATACTCCGTTCTATGCCAGACTCATGTCGGGCATTCAGGGAACAGTCGTCAGCAAATAGGAGATCAGGAACAGTCAATTTTTTGCAACTACGTCTTTGCTATAGTCTCCTAGGTTTGAGAAGATTGCCATCAGTCCCTTTTCTGATATCTATCTCAGCGATATAGTCACAGAAGGCATAGCAGAGAACATCATACTGAAGAAGGTTGGGCTAAGACGAAGTTTTGCTTGCTTCCATTGCTGACTGTGACTGGTTCAGATGACTCACCCGTCGTCCACCGTCGTCAGTTAGTCCACGACAGTAGCAAGCATGCGATCAATGAATTCAGATAATTTCTCTGGGCAACCAAAATGTGTCATGATCGTCCAGAGGCTACCAAGACTGATTGTGTCAGAGGCGTTTGTCAGGTAGACAAATGTTGAGGACAGGTTGGAATTATGTTCTTGATATTTCGTCTGGAGTTGACGAGTTGCAAATACCATGCCTGTTCTCCATTGTCCTTTCCTGAATCCGCAGCTACTCTCAGGCAGGAGATGTTGATTGAATTCTGGCGAGCATTTTGCCGGCTGTGGACAGCAAGGACGCGCTCCAAAGGTTGTTGTATAATTGATTGTATCCTTTCCTCTAGTACAAGTTGATGATAGATGTATATGTATACTCCTGTGGTGTAGTATCTTGAGTCCACATTGACTGAAGGAGTTCAGTTAGTTTCTGTGATATGTGCCAGTCTCTGGCTTTGTAGACTTTTGCTGATACATCATCTGCTCCAGGTGCTTTGCCATTGATATCAGGTCAATTATTTTCTCAGTTTCAGTCAGCGTTGGACGATCAGCAAAAGATATGTTGATTTCCACTGGAGACAGTCAACAGTCAGAGATATATGACTGTTGTTTTAGGATGGTGCCGTTGTGTTCTGCCCATCTTATAGTATTGTTTCAATGTCCCGATGATTGTCGTCAAAACATCATACAAGTCCTTCATGTCATTCCTGTATGTAAGACTGAATTTTATCTGCGCTGCTGCTCAAACGCGAATCTCGCTACTGTGAGAATTTGCACTGGACAGTCCACTTGATGTTGTTGAAGAATGTCTTCTTAGAAACTGAAATGCTGTATTTTAAACAAGCCTTTTGGAGTCGATCTTTCTAGTTCATAGTCTCCTTTAGCAGTATCCTTCTCATCAAACTAATCTTGAATGTTTACATATTTTGGGATGGAGGGATTTTAATGCAGCCAAATACGCCGAGTCTCCCAAGGATGCCCAGTTAGCTTCAGTTGTTTCTAGTTGACTGCACATATCTTTAGGAATGCCTCTTTCACATTCTCCTGTTTCAATTTAGAGTAATTGCGTTGGAGTTTTGAGTGGGAGGGCTTGTTTCCAGTGCATTGTATCAATTAGGAACCAGTTGTCGTTGCATTTGCCAAAGTTATATTTGCCGATGATGCCTGGCCATGTCTGGTAATTTGCGTCAACTCTAGCATTAAAGTTATAAGGGATGATGTGTTTGTCTGACCTTGATACGTGTGCGGCAGGATCCTCCAGGTTTTTATAAACTCTGTCCTTGATGTCATCATGGTGGTCTTGGTGGCTGCAAAAACGCTAATGATAATTACATGTCTTTTCCCAACAGGTGCCAGTCTTATCTGCATACCGTTCTTCACGTCCTTTGGGAGATTTGTGTCCTTGCTGACCAGCAAGGTGTGATTTTATGGCAAACCAAACGCCAGCTTCTCGTCGTTCCTCTTTACTATGACCACTCCAGAAAAAGGTGTAGCTGGCTCCTTGTTTGGTGAATTGTCAATCCTCAGCTAGGCGAGTTTCACTCCGGGCCGCTATATGGCTGTTGAATCAGAACAGTTCTCTACCACTATAAATTAAAAATAGATAAACAAACATGCGTACATATCAATTATTCCAATTTATATAATCTGCTATGTGTAAAGGACATCTTGTTAAAAATTGGAAATGGCGTGGGGAAAATAATTAAAACAGTGTCCTTACGTCTTGACCTAAAGCCCATTCTTCAGCAGGGGCTCATAAAAATAGTTTGTTTTAGACGTTTTCACTGGTAGGAATACTTTTTCATCTCGGTACCAAAAAAATTGTAATTATTTACTATTGTACGCGTGTCCCGCATTCTGTGGGACGTTTAAGTGTATGTTTTTTATTGCCCCCTTGCGTAAGGTTGAAAGGTAACTAAAGAATAAATCTTCTCACGCTGAATTTCAACATTGTTGTCATTGCTAAATATTACATACCAGATAAAGAAGACAAATGCTTATAAGCAAAGAATATTAATCCCTGGTCCATCTTTACTTTTCGGGACTGGTCCAAACGGCTTATATATGGGAGCGGGACTCGCATCAGGTAAGTGTGGGGATATGTGGCTTACAATCACATACTTCTAATCTTTTGTTTATTTTCACTGTTCATATTATATATATATA
>JAECUM010095924.1:0-15165 GCA_016617855.1 Megalonaias nervosa | reverse complement strand
ATATATATATATATATATATATATATATATATATATATATATATATATATATATATATATAATAATAATAATAATAATAACACGCAAAAGACGAATAATCATCAATTCAAACATAATGAAACACAAAATTCCCCTAGATCATGACAAGAATAAGCCAAGGCTTATAAGAAAATAACTCAAATGCAAAGAAACACAGACACGCACTCATGGAACACAAAAACAGCAGCAATAAACACATTATTTTTTAATTTCGGCATACTAACCTATATATTCAAAATCCATACCGGAATCATTAAGAGCCCAGACTATACTTACGATTTAAACAACACAGAGCCAGTCCTAATAACAACATATGCAGAAACAACAACAACAACACACACATACATCGCAAAACACAGGACAAGATGACTGGCAAAGTCACTTCGCGCAACACTGAAAAAAGGGAAAAGGGCTGGAAACAGGCCTCGGGACTGAATAGTCAGAGAGAAGGGAGTACAGTCCTAAGATTCAAGCCAAGAGAGAAATAGAAACCGGGCCCACTGCCAGCACAGGCAAAGGGAAGGAAGTACATTTCTCACAAAGGTTAATGGGATAAAGAAACTAAAAACATGACGAACGAAACAATGAGCAACCCTGCTAAATTTATACTTACACATTTATTATTTTTCCACTTAACCACATTAATACAACCAAATCACAAGGGAAGACAGGGAAACACACACAAGATACACACTTTTAGATAAACAGGGTGTCGCTTCTAAGCAAGATATGCTGGGATGAAGCTAAAAGGTGTCAACAAAGCAAAGGCCTTAGCCGGTTCGACTATACACAGCTTCCACTCATGTACGGTTAAAAATTTATCTGTTATTGTAAAGCAACATGGACGGCCCAGTCAGTGCCGGATTAAAACCCTGTGGAGGCCCCTGGGCAGTCGAAATCTCGGGGCCCCCCTCGCAAATTATCTCCTAATACGTCAAGATCAAATCAATTCAATATTATTTTGATCCGTTGTCGCGGGGCCCCTAAAAGGCGTGGAGCCCATAGGCCGGTGCCTACTCTGCCTATCTGGTAATCCGGCACTGCCTAGGACCATGGCTTTTACTGCAGCAGAATTAGTGACAAGCCGCAGCGTAAGATCATGCCAGAGCCATACAAGAATGTTTAAAATTCACACTGCTGCAAAGGAAAATTAGAGTTCTGTATGCAGTTCACACGGACTTTGAATGCTTCAAAGTTTCCATGAGAACCAAAGGTTCAAACGATCAAGTAGCCCCAGCGGTTGAATCAGATATGATGCATGTTGCTGAATAAGTCCCATGCTGGTTCCGTAGTCAGATGTGGCGGAGCGACTGAGCCGCCAATTCATACAGCAGCAAGGAATCAACTGAAGTGTTTATTAAATGGTTCGAGGTTATAGTGAAATGGATCCAACAACAGCTTTTCTCGCTTGCAGATATGATCATGACCCAAGATGACATTCGCGAGTTTTCTGCAGCGACTCTTTGATGGATCTGTGAAGGAGCTTACAGTGTCGTCCACCAATGAAAACGTTCGCGATCATAACCTGCTTGGGTATGATGGTCATTTGATTAACGAAGGAACTGCAACAAGATCAAAAGTACTAATAAGTGTCATTCCCAACAACATTGAAATATATATGACGTTTCAGCTGGGACATCTGCAGTTCATCGACTCACTGCGTTTTCTCACTTCCAACCTGGATAAAGTATCAACAGCATTGTGGCAGGAAGCAAATACCTCATTACGATTATTTCCTCCGATGAACCTGAAAGGTTCAGCTTCTTTACGCGCAAAGGAATCTATCCCTACAGTTACATGAATGATCAGGAGAAGTTTTCAGAACTCACTTGCCACTGATTTTGGCCTTTGATTCATCAATGTTTCGAGAAAGTATTTCCACTGATGACTAAGCGCACAATATCTGGTCCACATCGGGTTGTCAAAATCTTGATGATTGCCACAAACTTATATGAGCACTGACGTGCTGCTGCCCACAGATGTTTTTAAGACTTTTCGTGATACAACCATGCGCATCACTTCTCATCCCCAGAAATGGCTTGGGATTCACTGCTATCGAAAACCCAAGATCGAGTTCAAACTGTTTACTGACATTGATCAACATTTGTTTATCGAACGTGGCATCATTGGTGCGATTTCATTAAGAGTCGCCGTTTTGCTCGGGCAAACTACCTACTCGTGGGTGGATACGACCCTGCCCTCCCAAACAGTTGCTTAATGCATCTTGAAGGAATCAATCTATATCGATGACCAATGATGCAACCAGTGCATGTAGGAGAATTTCACTGGATCGATACCGCGGATAAACATGCATAAAAACATATTCAAGTATGTTAAAACAGCAACCATAGACGCATCTTCGAAGTCGACTTGGAATACCCGGATGAGTTTCACTCAACCCAAAGTGATCATCCTCTAGTCTCAGAAGCACTGTCGGTGCCCCCGAGTGGTTGTCACCGTAAGAGTGTGCGACCATGGATGAATCCGGGTGCAAGTTCATCAAATGCAGAAAACTGTTTCCAAACCTGTGCCACAAGCGTAACTATGTCGTCCATGTACGAAACTTAAGCTGTATATACAGTTGGGAATATAATTCACCGGGTGCTGCGGTTCTGCCAACGTGCGTAAATAGCTCCTTACAGTCTAATGAATGCAGATCTGTGAACGGTCGTGACAGACGAATTCGAAAAGTAATTCGTCTGGCTGATTGATGCCTTATTCAGGAAAACTATGAAAATCTATAAAAACTAATTCGCGTCGACCTTGTCTGGGACACTGATCAACAAATACTGTACAGGTTGATTGTAGATACAATATTGGAAGCACGCAATATATTCAGTGGTGGGCTCGTTGCCATATTCAGCAAGCAGAAATCCATGCCGAAGTTGACGAAACCCGTTTACTTTGCATATCTGTGATGGATATGTCGAAGGTGCTCATGTATGAGTTCAGCTACGACTCGATCAAGCAAATGTGCTGTGATAACATCAAGATGTTGTATGCCGATACTGACTCGTTGCTGATGCACGTAACTTTCAATAACGTATACACTGATATTTGAGAGGCATCGCTTGTTATCGAGTTTGAGACCAGCGAGTACCCTAAAGACTATCCGCTATTCAGTAAAACCAACAAGAAAGTTGTGGGAAAATTCAAGGACGAATGTGTGGGGAATCCCATTGAGGAACACGTGGGACTGTTACCTAAAATGTACTCGATTATAGTTGGCTTCGGTAAGAATATTACAAAGGCAAAAGGAGTTTCCCCAGCCGTGGTCACAAAAAAAAAAAAAACAAAAAAAAAAACAAACTTAAGCACAACATGTATGTGGAATGTCGTCGGCAACGACGTGAATTCGACATGCGGACAACCTCATTCAGTCAAAGAAACATCGCAAGAGTGTATATCGTTGCACCAAGTTAAGTTTGCTCGTGCTGAATAACAAGTGATGAAATTTCCCTGATGGAACCTCTTCTCACACGTAGGGCCATGCGAGATCACAAAATAAATCTTGACGGTAATTGTGCATTCACAAGATACAATTGTAATTCCTCTCGTTTGGGTTCGAACCCCAGTCGAGTCATATCAAAGACTTACAAAAATGGTACTAGCAGCTGCCTTGCTTTGGGCTCAGCATTAAGAGGTTAGTGTTAGGACTGGTCGGCCTGGTGTCAGGATAATGTGACTGGGTGGGACATGATGCTACATGTCTGCGGTGTTGTGTCCCAGAGCTAGGCATCACTATAAACTGCCACACTACAGACATCTTAACAATATGACTGGAAAATTATTGAAAATCCAAATCACACATACATGCTGGCACAAATATACCTGGTGGACAAAGTCCACTCAGCTTCACCGCTTGTTCGTCAAATGGCGTCAAATGGTAGCGCCTTGGTTT
Organism: Megalonaias nervosa; assembly: GCA_016617855.1. Lineage (NCBI taxonomy): Eukaryota > Metazoa > Mollusca > Bivalvia > Unionida > Unionidae > Megalonaias > Megalonaias nervosa. The sequence goes on along the minus strand of JAECUM010095924.1, from coordinate 11,225 downwards.
GACCGGAATGTAGATTCGTTCTGAGATCGTAAACATATCGACGGCCAATATCGGGTCAGTAACACGACGTTGTCTGCCTTCCAGCTCCACCAGGGCATACAAATACCGTACCAGATTGTTTCTGAGGGAGTGAAACAGCATTGTGGTTGGAGGAGACAGTCTTCTGCCGAATCGACTCAGCCAGGCTTAACCCATTTATATGTGGTTTCATTATTCAGTGCTGTTATGATCAAATAAAGACATGTTACCCATTCGCAAAAAATGGCTCATTAACAAATTCAGGCGCATCCTGATGCCCGAATATTCGTTCCACAAGTGTACGATTGAATTCTTCCACAACAGCCTGGTCGTTATACGAATATTGACCTGTCCAGGTCGAACACGGATTTTTGTCAACAACACAGATGCAATTGTTCAGAGAAATTCTTTACCTGGATCCACCTGCAGACGCCGCAGTAATGTTAGCAGTCCGTGTGCGTACATGCATTTTAATGCATCTGCAAAACTTGTTGAAACATTGGACGTTAAGGACTCGGTATCCTTGTATCTTACGAAACATCCACGACAGTTAGTATGCATCTGTATGTGTGTCCGCGTACCTGATCATGTGAGACAAGATCAGCCTGGCGAACTTCATTGGGGGTGGGTGGGTGTCCTCAAATCAAATCATCCAAGGAATATCTCTCTTGGGACAAGGAAATAAATCTACAACAACACTTATTTAGTCAGCCACGCTCCGGTGACCTGAAGGGTAACTTTTGTCATTAACGCTAACTTTTCAATGGTTACTTCACCCTTCCACAGGAACTGTAGAATATCGCTGACAATGAAGCCATGCTTTTCACTGGTTTGTTTGTTATATCGAGGCTTTGCCTCCAATTAAAATCTTGGCCTTCACGCCTCCTATCACAATTCAACAGGCAATTCTTTCTCCGAGTGTTAAAATCATGGATGAGATTGATGCCAGGTTATTGACCCGCACAGATATTGCTTTATGTTTTCTACATGCTATCATGTCAATGAATGCAACACGATGCCGTTTACAGGTTCTTCTATAGGCTCGGTCGGTTGTTGGAGTCCAGTTATATAACAAACCGTTTCCAGGTCCACAGTAACTGTATCTGGGCTCGAGAGGAAGTCAAATATGCTTTTCACCAGGATATTTGCTCCACGGTACTTTTCAAGTAGATTTTTAACATGGCAGCGACCCGACACGGCACTGATGCGGTTCTGACAAAGTTTTGATAGAGTTGAGTAATGGGGTTGTTGTTGGCCTCGACCCAAACGAGCTTATGATTTTACATGATCGAACTTGAAAACTGCAAACGTTAAACATGGACATCCACATCAGCTCTGAAGCCGCGAAGCGCAATTACAAAAATTTGGCTGAAATCAATAAAAACCAAGGAATCAGAGCTGCTCTCTTGTCGGTAGAAAATTTATCAAAAATTACATCAGTGTTTTTGAGGCTACAACAAAACAATACGTGGATGTAGTAACTTTATTGAGCTGAATTTAAAACAAAATAGTCATCAAAGAAATAGGAGCACATTGATGGCTTAATAAATGACCTACTTGCTGTCATTGCTGCCGTGTATGGTTTGAATAGATCTAAACCTCACATCTTAGAATGGTGCACAATTGCGGATTGTATTTATTCATGTTAATCGGATTTAGAGGCTGGTTGGTCATGATGACAATATTGGTACATGATGACCAGCGTGATGGCAGATTACTAATGCACCCATCGGAGATAGAAATGTTTCAGAACCTTTCATACATGCAGGATCATTACTATTAGTCGCCAGAGATGAAAATCAGTTTCAAGTATTCTACGATTTTTCGAAAGGGTACTTAACCGTCTTTGGTGCTTGTTTTTAACATTAATTACTGCATATATGTTACAGATTTTGGGCATCCACATGATGACGATGTTGCAAAAATTTGAAATGAGGTGTTGGATAGGCTGACGGGATGCCAAGATCAATGGCGTTTTTGTGCCGTTTGTTGCAAAATGGGGTCACCAGACTCTTATATTCTCTCAAATATAATATTGCTAGGAGTCAAATAAAACTCGGCCGTTTGAACCACCCTGGTGTGTAAATACCATCTCGAATCATTAGAACACGAAACATACGAACGCAGACAACATCGCCAGGTGTGAAAACACTCAAAGAAATGTTTCTACAATGATGAAGTGGAATTCACCGACAACATCACCCGTTTAAATTTCTCCGTTAATTATGCCGACTAAGAAGAGAAAGATCTCGAATGTTATTCAGCAAAGACGCGCTTGTCTGTGTAGCAGTTCTAACACATAAACAACAACGATCGTTAAAAACCCCAAGCAGGGGTGTGAACGTGGTGGCAAGTCAACCCACCAATGCACAATCTTCGGAGACATAATTATTTGTCATGAAGATATTTTCTACGATTGTATGGGACTGCTCCGGTGGCCTAGTGGTTAGAGCGTCCGCCTCGGATGCGGGAGGTCACTAGTTTGAACCCCGGCCGAGTCGTACTAAAGACTCATAAAAATGGTACTAACAGCTGCCTCGCTAGGCGCTCAGCATTAAGAAGTTAGTGTTAGGACTGGTCGGCCCGGTGTCAGGATAATGTGACTGGGTGGGACATGATGCTACATGTCTGCGGCATGATGCCCCAGTGGTAGACATCACTATAAACTGCCACACTGTAGACATCGTACATGACGGACAAAATTAGGAAGCTATGTATCACACACACACACACACACACGATTGCATGGCTGTGGTATCAGTGAAGAGATGTAATTGGTTAGAAGTGCGTGTGCGTGTTGCACCTGAACAAGACCAGACAGTCAAGCTTTTGTACTTCACGATGACCATATTAATAAAAGAACTGTAATGGATCCTCAAAACAACTGCGAGATGAAATCTTCAAGAAAATCGTTTTGCTCGTAAGATACAAACGGGTGTGTGTTATCGTGGATGCTATTTGTGGACTCGCCGCAGCAACAACAGTTGGCGTTGGTTTGGCTGGAATTGCGACCACGGCAACTATCACAGGCACGCCCGTCTGAATTGTTGTCTGAGCCATATCAATAGTAATTGGTGTTTACAATATGGATTACGTGACTATTCGAAAATTCTCGCGGCGGCACAATGTAGTCTCAATGTCTCATCACAATTACAAAGTTGTAGCATGTGGTTATTGAAGAAAACTTCTGACGACTCCGCGCACAAAAATGGAACCCTAAACAAATAACTTATTTACAGGCAGTACAAATCGGATAATTATCAGCGTATATCGACTATCTGCGAGCTGTCAGCAATGGAGCCCCCATACTGAACCGAGTTTGTGCGTGTAAGAGGGTACGGCTCGCCAACCCGAAATCCAAGGTGCAGACTCGCACGAGCTACAATCGAGGACGCACGCATTAAAAAACTCCCTAGTGGGGAAACGTTATGGTGAATTTAGAAGTGTTTCGGGTTAGAAAAACTAAAATTGACCACCGGATCTCAAACCTCCGTGATGCACTGCTGTGGGTCAAATTAATTAATAATTAATATGCCTTACAACTATTCGTGAGAGTGATGTTTATTTTGTAACAATACAGACTTTACATTAGTGTTCTAAGACCACAGCATTACTTCATGAAACTACACCTACACATAACAAATTCAAAATGTTAATCATGTTGTGAGACTTTAAATCAAACGTCGTACCAATCTAACCTACCTGTGTACCACAGATAAACCTTACTGAACTGAGCCCCGCTCCATGGGTATCCAACGCCTTTTTACCAGCTTCTACCACTGCAGGATGACTCTGTGTGTGAAGAACAAGTGACTGATCAAAGAAAGAAAGTGATTTAACTATGTACAAGTATTGGCTTTACATACGGCTTGAAGCGTCCATTATATTCGGTTTATTGTTTGATTTGGAAAGAACAAAAATTAAATTTTAATTGGGCTTGGTGGGGAGGGGAAGTGAGTCAGGTAGTCTTTTTGAAGCAGGAATATACTTTTCATATTGAGCATTAGAGCTACTACGATGTTGTAGCCTCGATTACGTCCATGCAATGGATCAAATAAAAATATTGCCAAAGACAAAAAGATGACTCTAGTTAAAATCTACTACTTATTTAGAGGTATGTATTTCAGGAAGTTTTGCTAATGACAAAGTTATTAAGCCTATATAAGGTAAATGTATACTGGTATGTTTACACTAACCGTACTTTGTCCGCCATTGCAGATATAACGAGATTCTCTCGGTAATTCGTTTTTCGAATAAAGCATGCTTTACCATATTTTGGATATTCTACGATACGTTATGCAGTGCAGTCATGTTTAGTATTATATGCTCATTTTTGTCTCCGTTAAGTTTACATTGTTAGAATCGTGCAATATTTTACGATATTGCACACCTACATATTGTACTCACGTGCGAGACACGTGTGCTCAACAGAGTATTATGAAATACCTTGCAAACAAATCATGTACATTCATGTAGTATACGCTCTACGTTTTGGTTGATTAAATTTGTTTCTGAAAGAACTAAAGCAGCTGTTTCGTGGACTGCCACATACCAGCTGCTTTGCAATATTCCGCGTTAACTTTTTGATACAGTGTTTCAGATTTAAGCAAGCGATAGACGCCACACAGGTCATAAAATTGCTGGGGTCCGTACAAATAGCATGCAAGTGACAAGGCATAAACGTGTCTTCTTTAGCTGGTAATAAGAATGGCAAAGTATATACTTACAGTTTTACATCCTAAAAATGTACTTACTTAGTTCTGCAAATCCGAATTACATGTACCCGCGACCTCCCGCATCCGAGGCGGACGCTCTAATTACTCGCAACTAATGCATTGTAGTTTCCATATTCTTCAGACAAATTATTGCTGTCAGATAACAGTACATAGGTTATGTGCGTGGCACAAAACCTAGAATGATGCTAAATACCTCCTATGTTGTTTTTGGGGGGTGGGGTTGGGTTCAGGCATTGGCGAATCCGTATACTACTTTACTGAGGCATTGGCACTTGACGGGTTAATAAACTGATTGTTATAATTTTCTTAAATGAATGTTAAATGGCACTTCTTGTACCATTCTTGCATTAATTTTGTTTGCAGATCGATCATTTTAAATGGCTGACACTTACAGTAAAGCACTGAGCCAACGTATACTTTCCTCTTTGCCATCCACGCCAGTAGGAAAAAATCAGCAAACTTTATATAGAATTTTAAAATACTTTTTTATTTTATTTTCTTTCCTTCTTTCTTTTGAATAATTTCAATGATCAAGGAGTGAATTCAACTAGTAGCTCGCTACCTGCAATCGGATATGTACGTGCTATCACAGATTGCCTCCCGCATACTTTCTACATACTGAACGTACATGCCCAATAACTAGCAATTGCAGTTATCGCAAAAATTTCCAGATCCTGAGGAGTTAATCAAGACCCAAAGGACATTTTCGTACATTTCTGAATGCGAAATAGACTGACATCACGATGGTGTCTATAATACGCATGTCAACAGTTTCATTTTCAACAGTTTGCGATCTACTTAAAAAGATAGTTCTACACCGGTATGTTAATGTGTCATTTCGACTAATCAGGTGTCCTTTTTCACCCACCCACCCACCCCGCAAAAAATTAAAAGAAGAAAATTTCTCAATTAAAATGCCTTACGATATTCTAGGTTTAAACTTAATTATTCATCAATCTGAAGTACGATCTGATTTATTGTACAATAGTAAATCTTTACTGGTATAATATATAGTGCGATTTTAATGGACTAATTACTTTTTGATTAAGTTATGTTGTGATGTATTCATTAATATAAATCGTTTTGTTTTTTTTTTTCTGTTTCAGAGTATGAAATGATTTGAAAGGCTGTATTAGAGCTGTTGGTTGGCCTTTGACATTGGATGTATTTAACTGGAATGGAAATAGAGAAATGGTTGTGGGTTGGGATAAATCGATTAAGCTATATTAGCATACGTTTTATCCACTATAGTATTTTGCCTTTATTGATTCAAATCTGTCGCCAATTAAGTATCAAATACCAAAATTAGGTCGCTTATATATATATATATATATATATATATATATATATATATATATATATATATATATATATATATCTTCATTTTGGATTAAATATATAAACCATAACTTCATTTTCGATTAATTATTTTTTAAAATTATTGTCCATGTGATTTTACAGTGCATTCTGCTGACTTACATGCTTTCTGTGTATTTCCACATAAAGAATCTCGTCAATTTAACGTTTGTTTTTAGACGGCAATTTCAGCCCCTTTGTCATAACTAATAAATCATCAAAGAAATTAAATCATTCACTAGCCAGTTACATATCCTGTTAAAAGCTCATTAATAGGCAGACTTACTAACCAGTTACTAAGACGAACATTTGTATACTAATCATACTTACGGATAATCCGAGATAGTTGTTGGCACAGAAGTTGAGAATTTTGCCCTGTTGACCCTTTACAGATATCGCCGATCCCTGTCGGGAAGTTATAACCCGTTCATTCTTCCACGTCCCCGCCTCCTTTATACCGTCAAGCTCCGTTTGAAGCAGCTGGCGTACAGTCTCGGCAGCCACGTAACGCTTTGCTACGGAAGCCCAGACGTTTCCTATTTTACAACAGGTAAAACAAGATTCAGTTTTGTCTGAACAGAATCATGTTTGCATATAATGTGGTGTTACCAATATGCATACGTTAGTCTTCCCCCGATATTTTTTATTTAATTCAGATGAAGTTGGAACAAAAAGAAAAACGACAACTTTATTCTAATACCTACAAAGTTCATATAATATGTTTTTATAATATCAAGGTGGAATGACGTTGGTGCCTGTAGTTATAGTGTGTGAGTGTTCATGTTGTTCTGAGAAGCAGGATGTGGAAAGGAGGGAAAGGGGAGAAGGAAGGGATAACTCGGTTCGAGAATTGCATCATTTTACACGGCAGCATTATAGTGTTTTACTAACAGCAGTACAGGAAATGTAATAATAGTCTTGACTGTCTTGATATACCAATGATGCAGTCCAGAATGTCTTTGAAAGACTTCATAAAAATACCAAAATTCCATCTTATTCAGTCAATGAATACTTAGTAATTCCAAAGAATGATTCAAATTAATAATACTTCTAGAATTATGACTGAACACAACTAAAAACTCTCATAAGATATGGATTCCACAGACTGATCTTAAGATAGAAATTACATTTTGTTTATCTACCCCTATATCTACAGATTTCACATGATCTACGACACGACAGAATGTTCTGGAAAACTAACCATTTCCAAGGAAAACTCATCGACAAAGTTAGACCTTGAACTAAAATGTTAATAAACATCCTGTTTACTACTTACAATCATGACAAAAGCCAGATAAACAAAACCTCCATCTCAACCCTCAATCATGGACAAACGTCAAGAACACAATATAAATTAAATATACATAACACCTCCCCTCATAACGAAAAAGAAAGATTTTTTTTACAATCAAACTTTCTTTATCACATTTGTAAAATATACACTGAATGTAACAACCGAAAACAGATTTGAACCAATATACACTTCAAAATGTTGCAAAGCTAATACCAAAGCCAAATATTCCTTCTCAATTGTGAAATAATTTGTCTAGTGCTTGTTAAGTTGTTTGACAAAAACAACACACTGGATGATCCACGCCATTTTTATATTGTCAATCAACATTCCACCAACCCCAACATCACGTGCATCAACAGACATTTTAAATAACTGACTGAAATTGGTAGTCGAAAGAACCGATGCACTTTTAAGGACGGCCTTTACCTTGTCAAGAGATTCCTGACACTCGTCAGACTAATGAAACCTGGATTTCCTACTCAACAAATTTGTCAGGGGTTCAGCAAATATGGAAAAACTGGAGCAAATTTTCTGATAATACCCAGCCATACCCAAATATCGCATCATTTGCTTTTTACTAAAAGGCACTGGGAATTCAGAGATAGCCCTGACCTTAACTTAAACAGGTATAACTTGAACTTGTCTCATAATATATCCTCAAACTGTAACACAAGCACGACAAAACTCACTTTTCCCTGACTTTTGTCAATGAAATCGCATATTTTATGACAATGGAAATGAATCCGTTTTGGTGACAATGTTGATTTTTTTTATAGTCAGTATACCTGCAGAAAGCATCATCTGGTTTAGGCACTAGAATACATGGTGAACTCCAGCTATTTTTACTTGGTTCTATACAATCATTCTCCAGTACACACTGAATTTCTTTTTCCAAATATTCCTACTCGAGAGGATTCATCCTGTGAGGATGCTGTTTCACAGGTGCAGAATCTACAATCTCAGCATCATGGTAGATTTGATTTATTTATGTTGGAACATCAGGAACCAAGTGCTCATATTCACATAATAGCTGTTTTAGTACGCTCTTTTCCTGTGGCTATAGATGCAAAAGTTCCTTGTCCAGAGTGTTTAATATTTCTGAATTCCGAAGACTGTTTAAACCATAGTCACTATTGTCTGAAAGCATTCCATCTTTTACATCCTCACTATACAAATAAATTGACTGAATAATTAACTGGGTTCTTTACCAAAATACTCTTTCAAAATTCAGATGAGAAAGTTGTTTCTGTTTCCGATTCCTAGAAGTGCTAATTATACAATCTATATTTTAAAAAAAGACAAGAGGCGGAAGCGGAGAATCTTATCCATATTTTTTACTCGTTGGAGTATGTGTACATTCAATTGATACAACTTAGGAGAAGGGGCTATCGAGATAAGGGTGAAAATAGATAACCTATAAACGGAAAATAATGTTAATCGTTAGCTGTATACACAAACGAACCGGACGAAGTACTAAACTTTTAAACGAGCTCAAAAATAAAGTGCAAGTAAACAAGACAAACAAAAAACATATGAAAAGAATTCATGGTAGCTGATAAACCATTTTGATACTATTTTTAACAGTTAATTTTCAACTGCGTTAAAGTCTCTTGTTTGCAAATTTAAATGCAGTTTCACGTAAATGTTAAAAGATTGTTGCTTGCTTGCTGTCGATTTGAGAGTGAATGATACGCAAGGTAAAGATGCTATTTATTGACTCATTCTAGTGCACAAACATTGGAAACATGCTCCTTAGGTGCATGATTTTCTTTCTTTCTTTCTTCTTACTGCATGTCGAAAACATATTTCAATTCCTGTAGTAGTAATAGTATCCACTTGCTAAACTACATATACAAGTCGCAACAAATTTGACACAAAACATAAAACATACAGTAAGCAAAGAGAAAAACAGAATGTGAAGCACAAATAACATTGAATAAAATACATCCACAAAACACATGCTGACAAATTATGCAAATGAGGTGCATATTGCATAAAACATGTTGATTAACTTATAATTACCCATAATGCATTTTGTGGGTTTATTACTACCTACGATGTCGTAGCCTCAACCTGATTTGTTGTGGTTGAGGCTACGAACTGATCCCATATCATGTAATGGAGCAAAAAAAATCATCACTAAAGTCAGAAAAACAAATAGTGTAGAAATCTACTACATAAATATAATCATGTTGTGAAAGAAGTTTGGCTTATTATGAATTTATTAAGCCCTTACACGATAAAATAAATTGGCATGGTTACACTAACCTCACCGTGTCCGCCATGACAGATAACGCAAGACTCTCGCCGTGACCCCTTTTCTAAATAAGGCTTTGCCTTACCATATTTGGATATTCTACGCTATGTTATTAATTGTTGAATAGTGGAAACCAGTGTTTGTTGCGAAAAGGCGAAGTCAGTGACTTTCCAAATCCAGTGGGTAGCAGGACAAATACATCTTTTTTATCAATCAAGTGGCGAATAAAGGCGTCTTGGTGGAATTTCAAAGTCACTGATAAACCATATTTACTTTTAACGCACAGAATTTCTAACTCAAACCGTGCCATAGTTTTACTACCATCTGTTTACATTTCCAAATAAGGCCTCAATGTCCTTATATGGCACACAAACAAATAAGGCTGAGAACGGAAGTAGTCATTATTTGAACTAATATGGCGGACGATCTAAACGAAAATATCGGATAAGAAAGGTAAACGAGATTTTACAATTATTTCTACAATGATTTGCAATAATTCCGGTATTAAATAAGAGGATTACTCAATTAATTTCATTATATGCAAGGAACATGTTCAAAATTGTTTATATTAGGTTAAAAAAAGTGCCGGATGTGAATCACACCCGGCTTGCTCCATTGACACACATAGGCTCATGTTAGTACCCCGTCCACGAGGTAGGAGTAAGGTGAACTAATATTAGTACTAGGTTTATTACCAAAAATGGGGGGAGAAGTTATATATATATATATATATATATATATATATATATATATATATATATATATATATATATATACTGGCCGCCATGTATAGCCTATTTTGTGCTGAAAAATGGCATTAAACCCTACAACAACTACAACAACAACAATTTGATTTGACCCACCCCTCCCCATAAACTTCCTGCCGACGTCTATGACAAGGATCGTGTCTTTAGTAGCATTAATACCACCACATGTGTAGTCCTGTTCAAGCAAGCACACATCACTAAAGGGGAGGCCGAGTGGTCTAAATCGGTCACCGTTACGGATCATTGCCATCTCACCTCTGTCTGCGTGGGTTCGAGTCTCGGGTTCGGCCAATGTGGGTATGTGAGAAAGCATGCCAGTAGCTTCTCGTGGGTCGGTGGTTCTTTCCGGGGTTTTCCCGGGTTCTTCCTCCACCATTGGTACTGGCCGCCATGTATAGCCCTATCCTGTACCTTGACCAACAAGTAGGTCTCCGCCGCTGTCAGGAAAAAAAGCGGAGACCTACTTGTTGGTCTACTCCTGTACCCTAAAACAACAACAACATCACTAAATGTGAGCAAATACAATGACGGCATTGACTTCACGTGGGGGACTAAAAACGGAGACCGCATTCATAGTAACTGTCAATCAAGAAAGATGAATGGCTTGCGAATACCTGTGTAGCGTACATAGCAATGCAAAGTACGGCTAAATTAACAACATATGGATCGGAATAGTAATTCCGTCGATATCCACGTACACGTGTTTATAGTATTGTGAGATTTATTGTCACGCACGAAAACCCAGTAAAGAAAATTGTGCACTAATGCTGTTTTGTCACTTGTGTGACGTTATACAG
>JAECUM010095923.1:0-41643 GCA_016617855.1 Megalonaias nervosa | reverse complement strand
TATATATATATATATATATATATATATATATATATATATATATATATATATATATATATATATGCACACAAATCTAGATTCCAAATCAGCATATGATCACTAAGCACTTGAAGGCTGTATTTAAGAGTTGACCTTAAGACCTTGAGAACAGTAACATTTGCAAACGTTTTAACTCAATAGTGACTTTGAATAGATTAAACAAACATTCAAATTGTTCAAACTAAAAGCACCAATTATCTTCTTGATATAACTAAAGACACTCATTACGCAGAAGGCATTCTCTGGACATTTCAATACTGCTTTAAATATCCGACAAACAATACTATTGAGGACCCGTTTAATACGATCCTGAAAATATATTTGCCTAAGCATTAAAGCGTAACGAAAAGTACTTCAGTGAAAGTATAAATGAAAGGGGACAAACCAAAAATGCACTGAACTGAAATAATTGTTAACCGAGCAAAGTCTAAACAATAAACAAGTAACCGAGATAAATCTTTTCATATGGAAGGGTCCATTTTAGTGTCATGATATATAGTTTAGTTGCAAAATACATGGGACTGAAAAAAAGAACACAAAAACGACATTACATGAATAATTATTATACAGGAATACGTAAAGCATGAAATCCTGAAATATGATGAGGATACTGAGTTCTACAACCGCAAAGTTAAGGATTGTTGGAAAATGACCCCTTTAATGATCCTGAACTTACCCATGCAACATAGCAAATGTAATGCATCGTTTATATAAAGTTTAATAGACTGTTTTAAAATGTTGCAAATGCAGCAGATAAAAATAGATTGAAGAAATGGTCGACAATGAAAAACAAAGTATGCAAGACAGGTAAATCTGGTACAATCAACAAGATAAAAAGGGAATTACAGTAGTGGAGGAAGTGAAAAAGTGAGGGAAAACACTGATCAAAAAAGTGCTTACGGATGCGAGAAAAAGTAAACATATGCCCATTGTATCTGCACAAGTAAAGCAAATTTAACATTTACTTATCACACATATGTTGGTGCCACCATTTATAGACATGGATACAACACTTGGACATGGACATGGACATCATGTATAGATATAAATATAATACATGGGCATGTAAACCAGGTACATAGACAAAATGCAACATATGAACAACGGCATCATATGCAAACATGGGTATAAAAATGAACATGGATATAATATATCGACTTAGATACAACACATGGACATAGACATCGTGCATAGACAAAGTGTAGTTGTGATTTAGGTTTTACAGTTGTAGTCGTGTCGCTACGATGTCTACAGTGTGACAGTTTATAGTGATGTCTAGCACTGGGGCATCATGCCATAGACATGTAACATCATGTCCCACCTAGTCACATTATCCTGACACCAGGCCGACCGGTCCTAACACAAACCTCTTAATGCTGAACCCAACCGAGGCAACTGCTAGTACCATTTTTATAAGTCATTAATATGACTCGGCCAGATGTTGACCACCCGCATTCGAGCATTCTTACCACTTAGGCCACAAGAGCGGTCCTATAGACATATATACCATACACGGACATGGACTTCATGCATAGACATAGATACAATACCTGATCATGGGCATCAGGTATATACATATATAAAATACATGTGCATGGACATCTTGTAAAGATATATATATACAGTACATATACATGGTCATCATGCATAAACCTATATGCAATACATGAACATGGACATTTTGTGTAGACATATATATAACTCATGAAATTGGACATCATGCATAAACTAGATACAATTCATAAATGTTGACATATGTGTAGACAAAGATACAACACATGAACATGGACATCACGTATACACACAGATACAATATATGAACATATAGACGCCATGTCTAGATACAATGACATATTTGTGGACTACACAGAAACGGCGGAGCCTTGGTACGCTGCTGTAGCTACGGCACACACACGAACAACGATGACATTATTGAATTACTCTATTCCTAAATGTACAGCCTCCGTTGATCCTCTCGTGATTCGAAATACGGAACCTTACCGTAAGTACAAAAGTGTAAAAATCACCGAGTTTAAACCAAACATACAAAGAAAGAGAAACATAAGAGAAAATAAAACAACGCAAGTAAACATCGGCTTAATATAAAATAACACAAAAGAGCAAACTGTGCAAGTTTTCTGGAACCTGGATATGCTGATGTATTGGTAGCATACAATTGTTATTCCAAAATAATGACACTACTGAATATCAGAAGACGATATTAATTATGTGACATACAAAAGACGATATTATTTATGTGACATACAAAAGACGATATTAATGATGTTGAAGACAAATCTGAAATTACTGGCTGAACAATAACTTTTTGTAAGAGTGTAACGAATTAACGTATGTTGGTATTGAAAAGCACTATCAGAAAGAATAACGCTTAATGTCACCTGCACATTAGCGACACAGACAAAGAAATAGAAGCAATTAGTAAGCTTACAATAAGGACGTATGCAGGACTGAAACGAATATAGGGAAATGATTAGGATAATAACAGTTCTCAAGTCCGAATGACAAAGACTGTACATAGCACATATAATATAACATGGTGGCCATGAAGTGTAGACACTTATTTATTGGTAAGGACAAAATATAATACTGACTATGAAATAAGCAAACATGCCTACATCTTTACTAATGATTGCAGTAGCTGAGATAGTTTAATTTTTTTTTAAAATAGATTATGAACCTTTAATTACGTTACATGCTTAACTAACATTGATTTATATTTCTCACTCTTCCGACGTCCTACATGTTAGCTTAAGAGTTCATGCATAATAACATCAGCGCTAATTCAGTACTCGCTGAATTAAAATTTCTCATTTGTCTCATTTCGGCTTCACTTACCTGTTCATCAAACGTTGTTGTTACTTAATATTTTCTTTTTTTGTCGTTCTTCTAAAATATATGTTTAATGTGTCTTTAGCCTACTATATGGACGATTCTACCCAATTTTTATTAAGTTGATTAGTGAAGATTGCTGATATTTTTAGCACTTATATTGATGTTTATATTGGATTCAAGATGCCAGAAACAACGTACATTTTACAAATTAGATATTCACCATAACGACTTTGATAATTTGATAGTTTTAAACAGACGCGTCAACTTTAAATAGAAAATGAACAATGATTCTTGTGTTCAAAGAACGACCCGTCGTGGCAGCATGCACCAAAATGTTGTCAACACTATCTAAATGTGTTAGCTATAGTTAGACTTGCATGCACCAAAAGGAGCGTCCCTTATAGTGGTGTGCCGGTCGTTGTGATGTGATTTACTTATTTATTAAATACATGTACTCGGGTTTCGTTTTTTTTCTACAACGATACCCGAGACTGATTTATGTATATTGTACAATATTGCGAAACAGTGAGTTCGGTTCATCCTATGCCGCACGTGCGAAGTGCTTTCGATGGGAAGAACCGAATACTTCCAGCTCACAGACGATGTAGGGTTGCATCGTCTGTGTATAAATGCCTCAACGTAAGACTAACATCTTTACATTGTGGAACGTCATGTCAGTGAGCATTCCAATTAAGGACTTGCACATCATCAGCTGTAGAGGTATGTGAGTTATTTATTAATTTCTTATGTATATTATAAGTTATAACTATTGTACTACCACGTTTATTTTTATATTTGCTATGTAGCTTCGGCCTTGCGTAGTATAATGAAAATATTTTCTATTCTTGTTTGTGACTTAGCAAGAGATTTATATTAGCAATATAAAGTGGCATTTTAAAGAAACGTTTAGTACCGTAGGATTCTTATCGGACACGTATAGGTTCACTTCTGAACCAGTTTATTGCTTTGTAATGTTGTGCCGATAATGCAATTTGTATAGCTTACCGAATATAACGTCATTACGTGTTATCGTATATGCCCGTGTCATGCATTACACGCTGTTAGATGTATTTTCAGCTGATCGGAGTCGACGAGGTACCAGCTGTAGAGCTAACCATAGAAGTTGGCCATAGCAGCTGTGAAACTAAACCATATCAGCCGTAGAGCTGAGTGAAAGTGTTGCTGGTCGAGTAGCAGGTGATCGGGCGTCGTTGACCGAAGTCGTGGGCTCTGATTGCTTAATTAACCAAGGAACTGAATAGTGGTCGTTGACTACATGAAATGCTCACTGCTTGATTGACCAGTGTGACTGGTAGCCAAGTGTGCTCGTGACGGAGTGTGTTTGTATTACTCCATGCATGTAATCTTTTAGCCGTGGGCTAGTTTTGGGGTTTGTTATACCCAGTGTATTGAGGACTGTAAAGAGATTTTGTATGATATCTGTCCCTATTGTTTTCATCATTTTACTATTTGAGTAAAGTACCTCATTTTTCACTATTTGAGTGAATACATTTTACTATATGAGTACAATACATCATTTTTACTATTTGATTAAAACACATCATTCTTTTCGTCGTGTGAATGTACTGTGAATCATTAACCTTTGTACTTTCACTGTGTAAGATCATTTATTTGTATTCACATATATGTTGCATCATTAGGTTCGTGCGTATTGTGTTAATTTTGTCCAATATTTGGATCTTATACACGCACGTATTAATCATAATTCTTTTCTCGTTCAAGTCATTCATCAATAAACATTGTATTTGTATCACCATCAAAAGTGTTCGGTTATAAATCCGAAATCCAACCCGGTTATCTTCTTACAAACATAATGTCCTTGAATCAGACCAATATGATGACCTAGTTCAACCTATACTAGCAGAGAAATATACACTATGTCTTGTTTACCGCATCAAAACAAATCAGTGATTCTGGTCAGGAGGACAACGAACTTGATTTTGGACAAGGTCAGCAAGAAAATACAATTTTGCATAACCCAAACTGTCAAAACGAAAAATAAATGTATGTGCCATAAAGTTTTCCTTTAGCTAAGAATCAAATGCACATGTGATAAATATTATATATGATAATACCTTATAAATAACACAACGAATACATGAAAAAATGTATTTATATGCACGAGAATGTGCATCTGCTGTTAGGGTGACCTTTCCCTTGATGAGCTTGATATAAAGATTGTATTCGTGCAAAATCAAATTTCACACGAATAATCTCTGATTTTTGTTTTTCATCTCGCCAGTGAAAATAAGGGTGTTAAGGTCACCAAATACAATAACCGGAGAAGGATCTGATCTAATATACACTTCAATATCTTGCAAAACGAACAGGAGAGCCATAAAATCCTTCTCGATTGTGACATAATTTCTCTAGTGCTTATTTAATTTCTTAGAAAATTGGCATACTTGATGATCTAAATCATTTTCTTATTCTTGAATCAAAAATCCAACGACAGAAACATCACTTGCATCAACCGACATTGTTAATTATTCACTAAAATTTGGAGTCAAAAGGACAGGCGCACTCTAAAGTGTGGCTTTTAGTTTATTAAAAGCGTCCTGACATTTTTCAGACCAACAAAATTGGGTTTTCGTCCTCAGTAAATTTGTCAAGGGTTCAGAAATTATGGAAATATTAGAGAAAAGTTTCCAATAATATCCTACCACTGCATTAGTTGCTTTATACTTTAGGCACAGGGAATTCTGGTAAACAACTGACTATATCATCTATAGGTTTAACATTTCCGTGTCCCACAATATGTCGTAGAAATGCAAGGCAAGCACAGCAAAACTCATTTTTGGATAAGTGCATTCTTAGAATTGCATCAATGAGTCTATCAAAAAAATTCCTAATCTTCTCTAAGTATTCTTTCTAGATGTCGTTGCGGATGATAGCATCGATGCAAGCAGTACGATTATCTACATTAGATGTAAATATATCCATTAAACGTTGAAACGTATAAGACACAACTTTCAGTCCAAACGGAATTACAATATATTGATAAAGTCCATCTGGAGTCACAGTTCTTAAATTTCGTTTGCCCATTCCGTCAGTGGAAGTTGTCAGAATCATTTCAAAATGTCAAATTTGGAGACATATTTTGCATTTCCAATTTTGTCAATGCTGTTTTCTATTCTTGGCAATAGAAATGTAACTTTTTGGACACACCATTTGCTTTTCTATAGTCGGTGCGCATGTGGAAAATGTTCTGTTTTCGGTACGAAAATACATGGTGATCTCCATTCATTTTTTACTCATCTCTACGAAATCATTTTCTAGCAAATACTTAATTTCTTTGTTCAAGTATTCCTGTTTGAGAAGTTCATCCTGTATCAATTCTATTTCACGGGTGTGGAATCTGCATTTTCAACAACATAGCAGATATTATTTGCTCGCTTTGGAACATCTGGAAACAAGTGCTCATATTCAATTAACAGCCGTTTTATTTGATACTTCTCTTCATCCTGCAGATGTAAAATATATTGGTCCAGATTATTCATAATTTCGGAATTCGGAAGATTCTTTACACCAAAAGTCACTGCAGTCCGATTGCAGTCCATGGCTTAAATCCTCACTGTGTGGGATAGGTAAAAAATAAAGTGCCTGGATGATTAATATGGCTATATCTATCAAATGTTACGTGTCTAGGCTCGTATAAAAGTAACAAAGAAAAGAGTGAAGCCAACAAGCTTTGTAAATTTTAACAAAATAATTTATTTCCCTAGAAAATAAGGTAAAAATATGAAAAAGGACTTACGGTTTGTGAATCTAATCCAAACATTAACCCTACAAGTAAAAATATACGTCCTATCACTAAAAAGTTCTAAATGAATCAAAGTTCGAATCCCGATGAAGTTCCAAGATGGAAGGCGATGACGTCCTCAATAACCTGCCATGTGTTGTCGTGGCAACAGTTACTTGTTGAATCACCAATTCCGGCTTTAGAATTCCGGACAATTTTCAGTAAATGTCTTTGTCCAAGAATTTTAATTAGCACCAGACGAAGTCTCCAGGAAAAATAAATTATTTTAAATAAAGAAAAACTCAATTCAACTGGCAACACAAAATAATACCTTTGAGCTAGAAGGTATGAATTAAGACTGACTAAAAAACACTATGAAACATCACTTTAACTCCAATTACAACGCAGAAGGGACCACGTGATATGGTCACGTGATCACTCTCATATGGCAATTATCACGTCCGCCTTGGACGAATTCGATTCTACTGAACGAATCTTACTGTAAGATTCAATAATAAAAAATGTTTAAAAAATTGTTTACAACAGAGCTGACACGCAAGCCAAATATGACCTTGATTAAGACCAATGATTTTTCACTCTAGGAAAGAAATAAAAAGTTGTTTGCCAATTCTGAATCAAGGTCAGAAACTAAGTCAGCTAAAAATACAATGTAGCAATATTGGTTATTTACCAGGCCTGAACTGAATTTTCCGGAGAAATGTCAAATCCAGTGAATAAAGTTATCATTAGAAAAACATGTAACGAAATAAAAATAAAATAAAAAAATTAAAATTAACACACAAATAATTAAATACATATATGTATCACAACATACTCCTTAATATATTTATATGGCAAAGCTGATTGTGTTTTCGCCTCAAAGGAGCCTTAATGATATAATTTAAATCACTTAAATTCTTTTCAACTATGTAAGGACCATAATACTTAGCCTGAGGAGTGTTTTGAGATATGGCCAAGAGAGCCAGAACTCTACCACCAGTCTGAAAACTCATTTCCTTTGTATTATTGTTTTCCCTAAATTAATATTTAACTGAGTAGAGTGTTTTCTTGCAACTTCACAATCCTTTGACAACTTGATTGTAAAAATAGAAACATTGCCAAAAAGATTAGTTTCTGAAACTTCATTTGAAATCAGTTTCTCTTTTAACATCAGTGGTCCACAGACGGTATGTCTAGCTACCAGTTCAAGAGATACATGAACTGATTCCCTAACAACAAATAACAGCAATTGAAAACATTTGCCCTAGTCTTATCATCATAATATGACCAAATCATATTTTTCAAAGTTTGGTGAAATATTTCCAAAGTTCCTTATCTTTCAGTGTGATAAGCAGAAGACCTAAATTCACAGCAGCCTAAATCATGAATAACTGCTGTAAAATTCCAGACATAAAATTTGGCTTTTGATCAGATTGAATTGATGTAGAATGGCCAAATTGTGTAAAAGAAAGGTTTTAAAAAATCTCTGTATCAAATCTTTTACTATGGCTTTAGTTTTAACATTCCTCAAAGGACTTGTATCTGGAAAATCTTATGGACCAACACATTATGGTCAACAAGTATTGGTTACCTGACATGCTTTAAGGAAAAGGACTGATACAGTATACCGTTATTCTGCAAATTGGTTCCTCAGATGCACAAATAGGTTGCAGATGAGCCTTAGGTATCTTCTGATTGGGCTTTCATACAGTTGGACAAAGATATGCAGTATCTGCCTACATCAGTTTTAATATTTGGCCAATATAAATGATTCAAGATTTTGTGATAAGTCTTATTGATCCCTAAATGACCAGCCGAAGGAGTTTCATGGGCTAGACTCAGAAGTTCCTGTCTATGTTCCTTTGGAACTACAGTTTGATAGCTCACTGACAACTTGTCAGCAGCAGGTACCTCAGGTAATCTCCATTTTCTCATAAGGACCCCATTTTTGACAAAATCGCAAACAAGTACATCTGTGGCTTTAGTTTCACTAATAGACTTCTGAAACAAACAGGATATCTTAAGACAGTTTTCCTGTTCGACAACAGGAGATTGTCATTTGTCACCATAATCAGAATAAAGAGAATGCGCACTAAAAAGAAGATCACTTGAATAAAATACCCATTGATTGATCAGTAATGTGGCATCATCAAAAGCCTGACCAATAAATAATTCAGCTAAAGGATTGCTTTCCTGATCAACACCATTCTCAAGAGCTTTCTTTACCATAGCTCTAGTAACTCCTCAAGCTGGGTATAAATCAGGGATATCATTTTAAATAGGATCGACGTTGTGACACAAACAAGGAATGTCGGTTACAAGAGGATTAACTAGAATCTTATCTCCAGCTAGGTCATTTCCTAGTAATCATTGAATACCCTCAAAGGGCAAAGACTTCACTTTCGCGACTGTCAAATGTCCTGAGACTAAGTATGATGAAAGCTTTACACAATGGACGGAAACATTAACGAAACCGCACTTTAGTCTATGAATAAGAACAGCCGCATAAGAAGAAGACTTCTCAGAAAAAGGCAAGATACCTGATAATAAAGACTGTGACAAGCCTCTGTGTCCCCTAAACTTGTAATAGGGGTTGGTGTGGCAGAATCACCCATGAATGCAATAGAACCGTTACATATAAATGCTTCATAATTCTTCATAAAATAATTAGACTGGAGTTTGTTAAACCCAACAAATGTGTTGCTTTCAATGCATGACCGTGATCTTGACCTCTTAGAAATAAAATAATTTGTCAAAGTTCTCTTTTTATTTTGTTGCTTATTTTTTAATTTCTAGCAATAAGAAATAACTTGTCATTTCTTTTTGCAATAGGTGCACGTAGGAATATATACAGATTTCTGGTCAGAAATTAGATTCCTAAATTTTGTGAAAGCTTGAGATTTGGAAGTAGTCTTATTTGACTGAAATAGCTTTTTTAACCAGAAAACTGCTGACTGGAAGACTTACTGACAAAAGAAACTGTGTGTGTTTAACAATAATTGTCAGCTGTACCTGGAGCATTTTCCAAAGTTTCGAGATCAAGGCAAGTCTTAACGTCACATTGGATGCAGTTCTTGAACTCTTCAACTAATAAGAGTTGTCTCAGATTATTGCAGACTATCATGGCAGAGCACAAGCTATTAAATAATTGCTCCTTTTATCTTGCAAATTTTACATGAGTTTACCTAGGTTCCTAAACCTTTGTCCATATGCCTCAGGCACCAGTTCATAATATTACTAATGTTTAATTAAATTGCTTGTGTGTTAGTTTTAAATTCTTTTTTTTTTTTCCTTTTATTTTTTTTTCATTACGTTTTATTATAATGATACTTTTCACGGGTTTGACAATTTTCGGAAAATTCACTTCTCTGTTTTGACCTGATTTGAACGTAAAAGGTATTATATTATCACTATTTTTAATTCAGCTTGGTTGAGACGTTTGTAAACATTGGATGAAAATGATTGGCTATTACCAAGGTCATGTTCGGCCCACGTGTTAGCTAAGTTGCAAACAGCCCTTTATTGAATTTATTTCCAGCGTGAGAATCTGATTCTTAGCTAGGGTTATTATGTCTTACGTGCCAAATGGCATTTTTTTTTACTGCGATGTTCAAGTTAGTGATCGCGTTGCCCCCTCACGTGAGCCACCATGTGATCTAAAATCGAGGGTTATAACAGGCGCTATTAGTAGATTTAGGCAGTCGTATTCGTACACCTTTAGAGCTCGAGGTGTTTTGATGTTGATGCCAGTTTGTTGCAGAGTTCGTCTATTTTTGGGGATTTAATAATTTATATTCTCTGAAAAACAATACAAGTGCTTTTCTTTATAAAAATTCTGGGACAAAGATATTTACTGGAAATTTATTCTGGAATTCTAAACAGAACATTATAAATTGTAATTCAACGAGGAATTGTTGCCATCAGTACAACGACCTCATCTGACGTCGTCGCCCTCCATATTGGAATTTCATCGAGATTCGAACCTGGACTCAATTATAACTGTTTATTGATAGGACTTATATTGTTCAATTCTAGGATTAATTTCTTAGATATTATTCACAAACCGCAAGTTCTATTTCATATATTTATCTTGTTTTCCTGGAAAATAAATTATTTTTTTTAAATTTACAAAGCTTGTTGACTTCACTCTTTTCCTTTATTACTTTTGTACGAGCCTAGAGCCTACACGAAACAAGAGAAAATTGGGGTTCTCATCATGGGATATATAAATTTTGGCTAAAATATTTCAGAAAATTGTTTTTTGAAATTTAAATTCCCCTAGTTAAATCCCAAGTACTATTTCATATTTTGTTTGAAATCTTTAGTGAAAACAACAGGCTTTTATTCACAATGTCATCAAAAGTGGAGACTTTTCTTTCTAGTCCTACTCAGGAGCAGTTGGATAGTTTGAAAAAAGATGAGTTGCTTGAACATGCCTGAAAATACGATCTTTCTGAAGCAAAAGCTTTCTTAATGAAGCAAGAAATTAAAATCTTTTTTGATTCAATATTTGGTAGAGAAGAATGTTTTGGATAAAAGTGTTTTGCCTTCGGTCAGTAAGTCTATATCAGACCCTGACATGAAAGTAAAGGAATTAAAAATGAAATACAAGATGGAATTGGAGTTAAGGAAGCTCGAGCTTCAGAAAGAGGAAAGAGAAAAACAATTGCAGTTGCAATTAGAAGAGACGCAATTGCAATTGCAATTTGAGAAAGAGGAGCAAGAGAGAAAGGAGAAAAAGACATATAAACAATTACAATTTGAGAAAGAGGAGAGAGAGAGGAGAAAGAGAGAATGATATACAAATGAAATTGGAATTTGAGAAAGAGGAGCGAGAGAGAGAGAGACAGGAGAGAGAGAAAGAAAAACAAGTGCAATTGGAGTCACAAAGAGAACAAATAGAATTACAAAAAGAACAAATGCACGTACAGATGCAAAAAGAGAAGGATGAAAAGGAATTTCAAATTATAATGAAAGAAATGGAGCTGGCAAGTGAAAAGCACGATTCCACTTAAATACAAATTCAAGTTTTGACATTACAAAAAATATTAGGCTAGTTCCCCCCCCCCCTTTTAGCGAAAAGGAAGTAGATCAATATTTTATTTATTTTGAAAAAGTTGTTGAAAATTTAAAATGGCCAAATGAGTATTGGACTCAATTATTACAGTGTGTACTTTTTTGCAAAGATCGGAAAATCGACGCATCCCTGTCAGCTCATCAAAGTGCTGACTATGATTTGTTTAAGAATTGTATCTACAAGGGTTATGCGCTAGTCCCTGAGACTTATCTCCAAAACTTTAGGAACTATAAAAAACAAGCTGGACAAACTCATATCGAATTTTCAATAGAAAAAGAGCAGTTATTTGAGAGATGCTGTTTAGCCAAGAAAGTTGAACATGATTATGAAAGTCTCAAACTACTTGCATTACTGGAAGAGTTCAAAACCGTGTCCATTGTGATATTAAGACTCATCGTGAAGAACATAAGATCGAAACCTTGGAAAATGCTGCTCTTGCTGCTGATGAGTATTCTTTTTGCCAATAAAGTTCCCCTTGTAAGCACGTCTTTCACTCTGAAGTCTACTGGTAGAAAGGTATTTCAGCCTAATACGACTCCTTCTAAAACTCAATCTGGCACAACTTTCAAAAATGAAGCTTCTTATAAACTTGATTCAAAATCCTTGTCTCTTCCTATGTGTACCTATTGCAAGAAAAGGGACACTTTACTTCTGATTGCTTCAAGGTGGAATGAAAGTATTAGAATCAACATAGACCTATCCCAAAAGCTTTTATTTCTAAGAGGTCAAGGTCACCGTCATGTATTGAAAACAATATATTTGTAGGGTCTGAAAAACCCCACTCTGATTTTACTATGGAGCATTATGAACCATTCATGTCGAAGGATTCTATATCACTCTTGGGTGATTTGGCCAGACCTATCCCTATTAAAATTTTAAGGGATACAGAAGCTTCTTAGAGTCTTTTATTATCAGGTACTTTGTCTTTTTCTGGGAACTCCTGTTCTAATGAGAGTGTTCTCATTCAGGGAGTAGAGTGCGGCTTTGTTAATGTTCCTCTCCTTTCTGTAAATTTTTCATCAGACTTAGTTTCAGGACCTGTGAAAGTCGGTATAGTGTCTTCTTTACCCGTTGAGGGCATTCATTTGTTACTAGGCCACGACCTAGCTGGAGACAAGGTTGTGGTTAATCCACTTGTAACTGACAAGCCTTATTTGGATCAGAAGGTTGATCCTATTGAAAAAGAATACCCTGAGTTATACCCAGCTTGTGCATTTACCAGAGCTATGGCAAAGGAAGCTCTTGAGAATGATTTTGATAAGGAAAGTACTCCTTTAGCTGACACATGTATTGGTCAGGCTTTTGATGAGGTCACTTTTACTTCTTTGGATCAGTCAAAATGTATTGATCACAGTGATCATCTTTTAACTCCTCATTCTCTTTTATCTAATAATGGTGACAAACGAGAATCACTTGTCGTCGAAAAGGAAAAAAGATCCTGATATCTCCTTTTTGTTTCAGAGGGCCTATGTGAAACTGAAGCCACTGAAGTACCTGTCTGTCATTTCATTAAAAATGGAATTCTTATAAGAAAATGGAGACCTACCGAGGTACCTGCTAGTGACGAGTGGTCAGTGAACCATTAGATTAAGGTTCCAAAATCTTACAGACAGGAAATTCTTAGTTTGTCCCATGAAACTCCTCTGGCTGGTCATTTAGGGATAAATAGAACTTATCACAAGATCTTAACTGAGTTTTATTAGCCAAAAATCAAAAGTGATATTTCTTAGTATTGTAGATCTTGTCATACTTGTCAAATGGTAGGAAAACCCAATCAGAAGATACCTAAGGCTCATCTGCAACATATTCCTGCATTTAACGAACCATTTAGCAGAATTATAGTAGACTGTGTTGGTCCATTACCTAAGACCAAGTCAGGCAACCAATATTTGTTGACCATTATGTGTGCGTCAACAAGATTCCCAGAGGCAATTCCTTTGAGGAATATTAAATGCAAAACCATATTAAAAGCTTTGATAAAGTTTTTTTTTAAACTCAATTTGGCCTTCCCAAATCTGTCCAATCGGATCAAGGGTCAAATTTTATGTCTGGATTTTCCAGCAAGCTATGCACGAATTAGGCATTCGACAATTTAAATCTTCTGCTTACCACCTTGAGAGCCAAGGGGCTTTTGAAAGAGTTCATCAGACTTTGAAAAATATGATTCGGTCATATTGCTTTCATACGAGTAAAGATTGGGATGAAGGCGTTCATTTACTTTTGTTTGCTGTTAGGGAGTTCGTTCAAGAATCTTTAGGATTCAGTCCCTTTGAACTAGTTTTCGGACATAAAGTGCGTGGACCACCGAAGTTGTTGAAAGAGAAACTTCTTTCTAATGAAGATACTGAACTCAATCTTCTTGAGTATGTTTCTGATTTTAATTATAAGTTGTCAAAGGCTTGTGGGGTCGCAAGAGCAAATCTGCACTCTACTCAGTTAAAAATGGAATCAAGATATTATAAAAGCTCAAGGGATAGGAGTTTTCAGCCTGGTGATAGAATTCTAGCTCTTTTGCCCATTCCACAAAATCCCCTTCAGGCCAAGTATTATGGTCATACACTGTTGAAAAGAAAGTAAATGATTTAAATTACATCATAAATACTCCTGGGAGACGAAAAAAAAAAAAAAAAAACTTTGCCACATCAATCTGTTAAAGGAGTATATTGAGAGAGATACCCAGGTAAATCATGCAATTAATCTAGTCGTACCTGTCCCACAAACTGAGGATTTAAGTGAAGAAATTCAATCGAACTCTGTTGATTTTGGAGCAACAAATCTTCGGAAATCGGAAATTATGAAAAATCTGGACCAGAAACTTTAACATTTGCAACAACAAGAAAGGAATGAACTTGAACAGTTATTATTCGAATATGAACACTTGTTTCCAGATATTCCTACGAGGACAAACAAAATTTTTCAAGACGTTGAAATTGTACATTCAAAACCTGTGAAACAACACCCATACAGGATGAACCCTCTCGAAAAGGAATACTTGATAAAGGAAATTCAGTATTTGCTGGAGAACGATTTCATAGAGCCCAGTAAAAGTGATTGGAGTTCACAATATATACTTGTTTCGAAACCAGATCAAACTTTCCGTATGTGCAATGTTATTGGAAGGTGAATAGTTTGACAAAAACAGAATAATTTCTATTGCCAAGAATCGATGACTGTATTGTTAAAATTGGAGATGCCAAGTACGTCACCAAATTTGACCTTCAGAACGGATTTTGGCAAAATCCACTAACGAAAAGATCAAAGCTAATTTCGGCATTTGTGACTCCAGATGGACTCTATCAATATAAAGTAATGCCGTTCGGGATAAAGGGTTCTCAAATACTTTTGAACGCTTGATGAATATGATTACCTCTGGTCTAGATAATTGTGATGTTTACATCGATGATGTCATCATCTACAACGAGACCTGGAAGGAACATCTAGCCACGATTCGAAAATTCTTTAACAGACTCACTGATGCAAATTTGATAATCAGTTTATCTAAGAATGAGTTTTGCCGTGCTTTGTAACTTTTCTAGGACATATTGTGGGACATGGTCAAGTTAAACCTATAAATGCTAAGGTCAAGGCTATCTCTGATTTCCCTGTGCCTATCAGTAGAAAGCAACTGATGCGATTTTGGGGTATGGCGGATACTATCGGAAATTTTGTTCCAATTTTTCTATAATTGCTGAACCCCTGACGAACATGTTGAGCAAGAAAAACAAGTTTCTTTGGACTGAATAACGTCAGGAGGCTTTTGATAGGTTGAAAGCCATACTCAAAAGTGCGCCGGTTCTGACAGCTCCAAATTTCAATCAATCTTTTAAGCTATATGTTGATGCGAGTGATGTTTGGGGTTGGAGCAGTATTGTTTCAAGAAGATAGAAATGGTATTGATCATCCAGTGTGCTATTTCTCTAAGAAATTAAATAAGCACCAAAGAAATTATTCAGCAATCGAGAAGGAATGTTTGGCTTTAATATTGGCATTACAGCATTTTGAAGTTTGCATTAGTTCAGCTCCTTCTCCTGTTCTTGTGTTTAGTGACCACAATCCCCTTACTTTCATCGACAAAATGAAAAATAAAAATCAAAGATTATTAAGGTGGAATTTGTTCTTACAAGAATATAATCTTGACATCAGGCACATAAAACGAAAAGACAATTTAATTACAGATGCACTTTCCCGTGTATAGAAATATTATTTCATATACAGTTTGTATAATTCATAAGAGTTTTCTTACGTAATTTTATTTTACCTCATGTATCATTTACATATGCTACAAAGAAAGCTTTACTACATAAATCTTTATTTTTCTTCATGGGGGAAGTGTTACGAATATGTAATTAAATTGCTTGTGTGTTAGTTTTAAATTCTTTTTTATTTTATTTTTGTTTCATTACATTTTATTATAATGATAATTTTCACGGGATTTGACTATTTTCGGAAAATTCACTTCTCTGTTTTGACCTGATTTGAACGTAAAAGGTATTACATTATCACTATTTGTAGTTCAGCTTGGTTGAGACGTTTGTAAGCATTGAATGAAAATGATTGGCTATTAACAAGGTCATGTTCGGCCCACGTGTTAGCTAAGTTGCAAACATCCTTTTGTATTTATTTCCAGCGTGAGAATCTGATTCTTAGCTAGGGTTATTTTGGCTTATGTGCTAAATGGCATTTTTTTTACTGCGATGTTCAAGTTACTGATCACTTTGCTCCCTCACGTGAGCCACCATGTGATCTAAAATTATGGATTAAAACAGACGTTATTAGTAGATTTAGGCAGTCGTATTCGTACACCTTTAGAGCTCGAGGTGTCTTGATGTTGATGCCGGTTTGTTGTAAAGTTCATCTATTTTTGGGGATTTAATAATTTATATTCTCTGGAAAACAATACAAGTGCTTTTCTTTATAAAAATTCTGGGACGAAAACATTTACTGGAAATTTATTCTGGAATTCTAAACAGCACATTATAAATTGTGATTCAACCAGGAACTGTTCCCATCATTACAACGACCTCATCTGACGTCATCGCCTTCCATATTGGAACTTCATCGAGATTCGAACCTGGATTCAATTAGAACTGATTAGTGATAGGACTTATATTTTTCAATTCTAGGATAAATTTTTGGGATTATATTCACAAACCGTAAGTCCTATTTTATATTTTTATCTTGTTTTCTAGAGAAATATTTTTTTTTTTAAATTTACAAAGCTTGTTGACTTCAGACTTTTTTTTTGTTACTTTTGTACGAGCCTACATGTAACAATAACCTTTCAAGATCCATTCAAGAACAGATCATAATCAGCACTTTGCTGTACTGACAAGGAATTGTACATGTCACGAGTTTTTCCAATAAGAATACATACTAATAATAGAGTCTAATGCTCTCTTGGTCGTTTCGATTTTTGAGCGTTGTTTTTCGAAATGAAGAAGATATTTATCTACCTCTTTTCTTTAAAGCGGGTACTAACCTTATATTTAGTAACATTAAAACTTGAGTTTGTATTTAAAGTGGTGGATATGCCTTTTGCTTGTCAGCTTTAATTCTTTTAATCTAAATTAAATTCCCTTTCTTCCTTTTCTCTTTCTCTCTGCATCTGCATTTCTCTTTCTTCCTTATTTCGTTGCATCTGTACTTGTAGTAGCCTATATTCTCTTTCTCCCTCTTCTTTCTGAGACTGCGTTTGTTTATATCTTTCCTCATTCTGCAACTGCATCCCCCTCTCTCTTTCCTCTTTCTCTAATTGCATAATGCCTCCCTTCCCGACAGCCAAATAATCCTAGAATTACTAAGGCACGTCCTAATGAATAAAGTTCTGAATGAACTTTAGTAGCATTCCAAATAATTTCCAACGTTGAAGGTGTTGATGTGCCTGTAGTGGCCAATAGTCTCTAATGTAATAATGAAACAATGGCTTGAACTGTAATGACAACAGTCTTTGTTAAATCAATTAACATAGTCAAAGATATCTTTATTTTAATTCACTGTAATTTCAAACTAATGTCTCTAACAAAGAATTTTATAGATTAGTACTTTGCATTTCCAGCGAATAAATAATTTGAATAAATAAATTCCAGCCCAAATGAAATACTGAACGCAGCAATAATACTGAGTCTGCTTCAGGATCTTACGGTATGAAATAATAAGTTCTAGCTAAACAAGATAATGTAGAAACTAAGACACAAAATGACGAGCCCAGATGTAGGACAAAACTTTGTTTCCAGAACAATCCAAGCTATAATTAGACACTGTCTGTAACTAAAAGTATAATAACGACCATGGTAAGTATAATGTCCTTGATTAAAAAATTGAGACCAACGATAATGATCCTAATATTGAATTAACATTCACAATAAAAGCATCGAAGCATCAAAGGGGAATACGACAAATATAAACGAAAACAAAGTAAGGGTACTTCACTACTTGAATGAAAAACTGAGTGAGCAAGGTTTTTGTGTCTCAGTACATGAAGAACACGAATGATGTAAACTTGATGAAACAAAAAGAAAACATACTAAGAAAAGGAACCTAATTTTCAGTGGCATATATTGTGAAACTCTGTAACCACAGGCTTCAGAGCGAATATATGTGCTTGGCAGTCTTCTGCTTCAAAGACAAAATCAGCAATGTACGATGCTTTAGATAGAGGGGAGGCTCCGGTGGCCTAAGTGGGTGGAGCGTCCGCCTCAAATGTGGGAGGTCGTGGGTTCGAACGCCCACCAAGTCATATCAAATGGTACTAATAGCTGCATCGACTGGTTCTCAGCTTTAAGAACTTAGTGTTAGGACTGGTCGGCCTGGTGTCAGGATAATTTCACAAGGTGCGACATGATGCTACAGTTATGTGGCATAATGCCTCACTGCGAAACATCACTTTAAACTACCACACTGCAGATATCGTAGCGATATGACTGAAACATTGTTTAAGCTACGTTAAAATTCCAAATCACATACAAATCACACTTTCAGATACCGACTATGATATTCCATGAGATATTGAATAAAAGTCGAGGTACCTCAAATATAGCAGGATAAGATCACTTTTAGTAGAATTTGAACATCCCTTTATATTTACTGTCTAAGGTAAATGGCTACATGGGTGTATAAGAGACAATGTGTATCCATGGCATCTAACACCCATACTTGTAAGGAAAACTATATATGCTATCAATTTAAAAAGCATTGTGGTCATAGTCGATCATACTTTATCATGTTGATGCTGTATTCATAATTGCATGAGCGAATTCATTTGCAGGTCATTATTCCTTTGATCAAATACACCTTTCTGTAAATTTAAACTTTAAAAGTTTGCTTTATTATGCTTTAGTTTATTCCCCTGTGTAGGTTGTACCTATATATGTGCATCTTATTTTATCATCCAAAGTAATGTGTTCTGTACGATAATTGTCATGTTGTTGTTTACAAGTTTAGGTTTATTTACCTATACCTTGCAACTAATAACGTACTAAACGTTTAATTGATCTTGCAGGATTGACGATTTTACAGCTGTTCAAGCATTACATTTATCTAGTCATTCACACTGAAAAAACTTTCGTGTTTTGATATGTTTTGTTAGTACATTGAAAGTTAAGTATTTTTCCAAACACATTTTTGTTCATGATTTGCACTATATCTATAATGATACTAATCTGAACTTTTTGTATCTTTCAAATTAATGCGACGTTTTAAATCTATGTTGTCATCAGGAACATACTACCGAAATAACTGTGTATTCCGGCATAGTGCTACATTCAATCTATGTTGTCATCTGGACCATAATACCGAAATAACTGTATATTCCGGCATAGTGCTACATTCAATCTATGTTGTCATCAGGACCATAATACTGAAATAACTGTATATTCCGGCATAGTGCTACATTCAATCTATGTTGTCATCAGGACCATAATACCGAAATAACTGTATATTCCGGCATAGTGCTACATTCAGTCTGGGTTAGCATTAGGACCAACATACTTAAATAATTGAATCTTACAAATTAGTGGTACCTGAAAGCTCTGTTATTACTAGCACCTTCATACATACTGAACTAATTTAATCTTACAAATCAGTGGTACGTGAAAGCTCTAGTATCATTAGGACCATTACAATGACTCCACTTGATATACTTAAAGAGGATATGTAGTTTATTTTCAAATATTTAATCTTTACATGTAGTGGACAGCTATGAAAGCAATAACTGTTTATATCTAAATTATATCTTGATGGCAGTGTACTGTTAAATTTTCAATGCTGTACAATATCCATCACATTATTTTGCTTTCATCCCGATAAAACTGTGATGTACAATGGAAAGTAAATGTTCGTTAATAGTATATGTTATACAAATATTCAATGTGCATTGTAGATGATTATCTAGGAAAACGTAATAGACACAACATGCTCACCTTCTGAAAGGGGTCTAATCAAGTATCTGTTTATAAAGTCTCACTGCATTTAACATAACTAAATTGTATATTGTGTTTGACTGATACTTTTAAGATAAGATTCAGCATCATTGCATACTTCAGACAAATCATTATTTTTGCCACCCTAAAACACCATAAAATCTAGTTTCGTTTTTGTACAATCCCCTGAGTCTTTTGTTCTGAGACTGTCCGAATTCTGTCTACTCATCTTCCCAAGTTCCTTACTAGTTTTAAGTGGTATTAAAGGAGCTTTTATATTTTGTCACTTGCTTTTATATTGGTGCATCAAGCATGGTGGGTGTCATAGTCATTTGCAAAACTAGAGAAATTTTAATATGTATTTGACTATTTTGTTTACGCACGTGTCTTCAACGTTTGCAGAATGTTGCTTGTCTTCATATTATGTTCATGTGTATAGTTTATTTCCGAACTGCATCACCTACCGCCACCAGGAGTTGTCACTTACCTTTAAAACAAGTACTTTAGCATCATTCATTTTGTATTGTTTATTCTCTTAGACAATTTTTTCTTTCCTCTCCGTGTATTGTTTATTCTCTTAGATGATATTTCTTTCCTCTCCGTGTATTGTTTATTCTCTTAGATTATATTTCTTTCCTCTCCGTGTATTGTTTATTCTCTTAGATTATATTTCTTTCCTCTCTGCGTAATGTGTATTATCTTAGGTCATTTTTCTTTCCCCTCGTTATTGGCATGCCATGTATTTTGTGCGCATGTTTGACACCATTTCTTAATTGTGCAACTAATATTTAAGTTTGATCGCGGGTTGTATTTTATCTCCTTTATATTTTGGAATCGCTCCTAAAGACAATGAGATTGATATAATAAATGTCGAAAAGGGCACCTCTGGCAAGAACTGAATCGTAGAACCCCGACCAAGCTTTTTCCGTTACAAGCACACAGTAAGAATGAATTATATAAGCTTTGCATGCTAACTCACAGTCGATGTTTTCTTCTCTCCACCCTTGGCAAAGTAAGAACTGGTTGGGTTTTTTTACCAATGTAGATGTCCTGTATCATTCTTTTCAGTTAGTTGTCTCTGTGATTTGTCAATGCCAAAACAGTTTAATTTTATCATCTCCGTAAGATTTCAAATGACGCCTTATTAGGTATTCGACATCAAATATAGACTTTCTTAAGATAATATACCGTTGGTCTTACTTACGAAGTGAATACCTGTGTTATTAATTATACCTGTAATGATGTTACACCTATACAAATAGTTTTGTGTTTGTGATAGCACTCTTGAGAAATAAAGCATTTTAAGGTTCAAAAATTTGAATTGGTCGAATGTTCTCAAACAAGTTTGAAAAACGATCGTCCTTTCTTCAAATTTTGCTAGGATCCAGTTCTCCTTATACAGACTAATATCATTAATAGATGATCTTTGAATTATTGTTCTCATAGAACTTTTACTGCAAATAACATTGATATACTTAATAAATCTGAATGCATTTACCAGTGTGTCCATTTCTTACTTTATGCCAAAGTAGAAAAGTAATTTGGTGAATCCTGTATGCCTTAGAATTCATTTGGTGATTGCTTGTATGCCTTAGAATTCATTTGGTGAGTGCTTGTATGCCTTAGAATTTATTTCGTGATTGCTTGTATGCCTTAGAATTCATTTGGTGATTGCTTGTATGCCTTAGAATTGAGTTGGTGAGTGCTTGCATGTCTTAGAATTCACTTGGTGATTGCTTGCATGCCTTAGAATTCATTTGGTGATTGCTTGCATGCCTTAGAATTCATTTGGTGGTTGCTTGTATGCCTTACAATTCATTTGGTGATTGCTTCTATTTTTTAGAATTCAGTTGGTGAGTGGTTGCATGTCTTAGAATTCACTTGGTGATTGCTTGCATGCCTTAGAATTCATTTCGTGACTGTTTGTTGGATATCACCATCGTGTGTGAAGGTATTTACTAGAACTTGAGTTCATGGTCTAACAGCGCTTCCGGTTTTGTGAAATATTCAATTAGTTTTCCAGAATATACTATTGCGTCATAGGTAAAGTGAAATATTTATAAATAGATGTTTGATGGGACATTTAGGAGTATTTCTTTTACATAGGTTAGGACCGAGAGTCGTAACAACTCTGGAAATAAAATATTTGAGAAAGTGATAATGCATGGCAAGAATATATAATATATTAACATTTTGATTAATAAATAAATAGCATACATTTACAATGATTAATTGATGGTTAATAGTTTTATATTGTCTAGAGGGAGGCGATCGTGTATTTACCTATATATAATATATATTTCATTAGTCATTCAGTGAACTAGAACTGTATTATTCCTCTTTCCCATTACTCCCTATTTATCCTCATCTCTCTTCTAACTAAAAAAACTGGTCAAACTAGTTGGTGTCATCGTATTCGATTAATTAATCGAAACCTCCGTAATAAAGCTTGAATTACCTATACGATTAATGAATTACTTATACGATAAATGAATTACCTATACGATAAATTATTTATATATACGATAAATGAATTACATATACAATACATGGGGAATTCCCATCATTTTTCAAAACTGCCATTGTAAAGCGTATGCTGAAGAAACCAATACTCGACCATAACGATTTAAAGAACTACAGAACAGTTTCTAATCTCCCATTCATGTTAAAAATCTTAGCAAAAGTTGTTCTATCCCAACTTGTATCTCATCTGAATTCAAGCAGTCTTTTTAGCAATGTACAGTATGCATATCGCCCTTGCCACAGTACTGAAACTACTCTTTTGAAAGTAGTTAATGACCTTCTCTCTGCTTTGGATAGCGGAAAGATTACAATCCTCACTCTCCTTCACTTGTCTGCAGCATTTGACACAATACACCATGATATATTACTTCACCGTCTCCAGCATGTATTTGGCGTTCACGATACAGCCTTACTATGGTTCAAGTCCTACTTGGTCAACAGGACACAAATTGTTTCCGCAAATGGAAAACACTCCAGCCCATTTGATCTATGTTGTGGTGTTCCACAAGGGTCTATTCTTGGACCTGTTCTCTTCATTCTGTACACTCTGCCACTCTCAAGTGTCATAGATCATCATTCAGTGTCTCAGCAATTGTATGCTGATGACACCCAAATATACAGATCTAGCCATCCAACTGAAATTGAAGCTACCATCCAAGGTGTAGAGAGGTGCATTTCCAATGTGAAATCATGGATGACATGTAACAAGCTGCAGATGGATGATGATAAAACTGAAGCCATTCTGATTACAACACAACGATTTTCTCATTCACATCCTTTACCTCAGACAATAAATATCAGCAACACCAACATTAAATTCGCAGTCAGTACGAAACCTACATTCGCAAGTATCTTTCAGTTGATGCCACTAAAACACTTGTGTGTTCCTTAGTACATTCAAGACTGGACTATTGTAATTCAATTATGTCTGGTTCGTCTCCAGAAACTTCAAAAAGTTCAAAACACTGCTTCTCGGATATTCCTTAAAGTACCACGATCAGAGCACACCTCCCCATACTCTGTACCCTACACTGGCTATCCATTCGATCCAGAATTAAACACAAAATTTGTTCTCTGTGCTACGTTTCACTGACGGGCTCCAGTCCAACATACCTATCTGACCTCACCTATGTGTACACACAAGCAAGATACTTACACTCTTCTTCTGACACTCGTATTCTCATTACTCCCACTACGAAAATGAAATCATATGGACAACGTTCTTTTGCATACCAGGGCCCAGCAACGTGGAACGAATTCCCCACTGAACTTAGACACAAAAACACAGTGATCTCATTCAAGAGCGCTCTTAAAACTTACCTATGTCAACTGCAAGAACAGACTTAAACACCTAATAATGTTTCCTTACCTTAAATATTTACAGCATGTTTTCTGTTTTCTAATTTCGTGGTGTCTGTTTTAATTTGTGTAATCATATCATTACATATGTTTTTTTTAAGTGTTGTCAAATGTTGTAAAGCGCTTAGAGCTTCTAAAGATTAGGCGCTATACAAAGTCCTCATTATTATTATTATTATTATTATTATTATTACATGAATTACATATACGATAAATGGATTACCTATACGATATATATATATATACGATAGTTGAAATATTTTTACAATCCTTTATATTTTGTGTTTAACAGAATCAAGAGAGGAAGAAAAATGAGTAGATTTTCTCATCCGCTTCTTCTAGGGTATTTGTATGGGTAATAGTTTTGGCGAACCATGCTAGTAATATGTGACTGTCCGCAGAACTTATTTTGGAACTTCGTTTCCATCTCTACATAATTAATCAACTGTTTGGAATTGTCTCAATGATATGCATATGAAGGCAATGCATCAGCCTTATAACAAAACGTTGAACTTAAGCATCCGTTCTCTTGAAGATATTAGTCTCTAAATTAGATTGGCAGTTCCATGTGGCTTGGGGATAGAAGATTTCATATAGACCTTTCCAACTGAAACATTGTTATTTCTATGCGACTTGTTACAGAACAATGAAAATATATACATATACTTGCATGTTAATAAGGCTACTTGCATACTAATAAGGTAATTTGCATGTTAATAAGGTCATTTGCATGTTAATAAGGCCAGAGGTCATAAATAATATATGCAATATCACTGGTGAAGTAGTACTGATGAATACTTAATCATCAGAGAATATCTGTATATAACACTGTTTGATTAGCAAATCCATTGACAATATTACTGGATATGATGACGAAAGCGACGACCTCTTCATATCCGATAATTACTACAAACGACGACGACGGTGATTATTTTGATGTTGGTAATGCTGTTGCTGCTGCGCTGCTGTTGTTGTTGATAATGATTATGATGATGACCATGATGATGACGACGATGATGATGATGGTGATGACGATGATCATGATGATCGTGATGATCATGATCATGAAGAAGATAATGATAATCATACTGATATGACTGTTATAATTTATGTGATGGTGGGTGTTATCGTATTTTATACAACACTGCAATATAATAAAATTAATAAGGATGATGCTTAATCTAAAACAGTTATTTCTTATCATAATCTTTGTGCCGATTTTGCTAATGAACATGATTATATAGTTGAAAGGCAATACAAGATCTGCATTTTACTGAGAGATCAAAATACGCTCTTAACGTATTTCTAAATCTTTTGCAATTATAAAGCTTAATAAAAGTACCATATGGTAAAGTGAATAGGAACAGTGAATGGTTAATGCTACTGTAACCTCCTTTTCGTAGATTACATAAAATACTTTAACTTAGTTTCTTTACCTTCATCATACTCTTCAAATTAAGACAAAATATTAATCAAACATTAAAGCGTTTCTCACTAATGTTTTCATGATTTGCTCAGGATTAGTTTATTTTTGGTCTCGGGCATATTAAAAATATGAGAAAAATAACTCTGAATATAGATTGTTATGTATAACATTATTTGGTTTGTCTAAATAAAACACTTTACCTTTCAACTAATGTGATTCAAAATAAATTAATTTAACTTGCAATGGACTTGCCTTGACCAAGAATGTGAACATCGGATTTTACAATCAATTAATGACAAAGGCTTTAATGGGAAATCATGTATATATTTTGTTTATTTTCTACCTACCTGTACGTGTTATGTTGCTTGTTGTTGGCGTACCGACTTCTTGGACCACCATAATAAGATAACCGTGCGTACCTGAAGTGAAATAATGATATAACTAGATTGAAAAGGCAATGTTCTTTTGACCTCATTGGTAATTCGGCAAGTAGGTGATTGATTCTAAATAAATTATATATAATACAAAAATGTCGTAATAAACTATAAGACTTGATTTGCACTGGGAGGTTTTTCACTGTCCATTACCTCTTTACGGGCAATAAAGAGAGGATTATTGAATGAATAACCATGATAGATGATAGTTTTGGTTGGTAGAAGAAGATGATGATGATGGTGATGATGGTGATGGTGAACTTCACGACAGCGATAACGAACAATATCATAAAAAAACCGTTTACATAAATGATGATTCAAACACGTCTACATGGCTGAAGCGGTGCCAGATCGCGCGACCGGTGCATAACGCAAGCGTCGTGGCCTGTGAGTACATGGCTACTTTACTTTATTGAAAGCTGTATATTCAGAAGTCAGAACTGCTGAAAATGTAAAATCTTAAATTCTAATTTGTCTACTTCGATAGGTATTCTAGTAAATTCAAGTCTGGTCTGACATGCATGAAGCACATGTTTTGTAATATACTATAATTGGTAGGAAAATAAGACATTAAAGAAGCATATAAAGTCCAGGGAACGAGCAGAATTGAAACGACATATCGTAGATAAATTGACTCTATTAATAGCATAAAGCGTAGAAGCATACGTACATCCTGAACACTGAGAACATGCACACTTGAACGCAGTTTAAGAAACATGCATGGCAAATTATTTATTGAGAAGTTATAATCTTAGATGCGAACATTCATATCAACAAAGTGCCTCGCTATGGAGTGCAGTAATAAGGAAATGCAAATTTAAAAAAAAAATATGCAATACTCATTAGGCTTTCCGTTTAAGGAAATAAAATTGACATTACTTACAAAATTATTAATATTTACAAAATTATCAATACTTCCAAATAAAATAGCAACTATTAGGCATATATTTCCGAGATTATTTAAACTAAGGATCTCATGTGATAATTCCTTGATAATGCGTCATGGCATGAATTAATAGAGAAGGGTTCTTCAAACTTCAAAAGTAATTTATCTTTAAAAATGAAACTGCTGTTGCGTGAAATATTGCCAGAACTGCAACCAAAAATTGGTTCCTCAGTCGTCTTCTTAAAGCTTACTCTAACCTTTTTTGATGAATATGATAAAATCAATATTGGAAATCCCTTTTAGTTTCAAAGCAATATTCATTTGCCAAAATTGTGCGACAACAATCTATCACTGATATTTTTTTTTTTTTTCATTTTGAGCCTGATTAAAATTTCCATACATATTGTGTTTGCCGTGAACAAAACGATCTCATAAATGAAATCTCTGTAACTGATGACTACGAGTTTGTTTTCACCGGCTTGAGGAGTCACATCATGGATGGATTGCTATCGCTAAATCGCTCAAAGTCAAAGGATTGGCCATCTGCATTTATTCAAGAACACAAATCACTGGCTGTTGCCATGATTGACAGAAACCTAAGCTTTATTACAACACTATCATATGCGACAAAAATCACGTTTATTTTCAAAAGAAAGCCCTTTAAGGGTGGAGGTTGATTAAAGTAATTTTTTATAATAATATATACCCTGGTGCATGCCAATATTCCTAGCTTAATTGGCCTGGTAACCAAGGATATCGTTATGCGTGGGACTGCTTGTACATTTGGAATCAGCTATCATTGGTTCTTTAACTCAAATTCAATACATCAAGGGTTTTTCCTTTATTGTTATGTTCGAATGGAGGCACATCATTTGAATCGTTGACTATTGACTGGTTGGTAAGCTAACATGATTTATAGGAGATTTATTATTCCATGCCGATGCATTTTCATCTTTACTTAGTTATCTCCCTTGATGAAGCCATGTTACTGAATAGAAAATAACAAGAGTTATCGTTCTTAATGAAGCCACATTACTGAATAGGAACTAACACTAGCAATATTGTGTAATGAAGCAATATTGCTGAATAGAATACAAGAAGAGTTGTCTTGTCTACTGAAGCCATATTAAGGAATAAAAATACGAAGCGTTACCTTCCTTAATAGAGACATATTGATGAACAGAAAATTGTTAGAGTTATCTTGCTTGATGAAGACACGTTACTCAGCAGAAACGAACAAGAGCCACATTGTCTAACGAAACCATATAACCGAATAGAAATTAACAAGAGTTATCTTTTTTAATGAAGTCATATTAATGAATACAAACTTGCAAGAGTTGCCTAATGGAGCCAAATGACTGATTAGAAATTAATAGGGTTATCTTGCTTAATGAAGACACATTAAGCAACAGAAAATTAACCGTCTATCTTGCCTAATGAAGCCGTATAGCTGAATAGAAACTAACAAGAGTTATCTTTCTTGATGAAATCATATTACTCAATAGAAACATACAGGAATTATCTTTCTTTATGAAGCCATATTACTGAATAGGAAATAACGAGAATACGTTCTCTCATGCTGCTCAACAGACAAAACAAATAGCATTCAACGAGCTTGATTAGA
The DNA here is from genome assembly GCA_016617855.1 of Megalonaias nervosa. Lineage (NCBI taxonomy): Eukaryota > Metazoa > Mollusca > Bivalvia > Unionida > Unionidae > Megalonaias > Megalonaias nervosa. The sequence continues at coordinate 13,242 of JAECUM010095923.1, read as the reverse complement.
TATCATGTATAATATTCAACGAGCTTCAATAGATGTTACGTATAACATTTAACCAACTTGGTTAGATGTTACGTATGTCCTGGCACCACCCAGCCCAGAGAGAGAGAGAGAGAGGGGGGGGGGGGCGCAGATAATTATACTGCGAGGCAAAATCTATTTGAAAAAAGCATTCGATTTTAAAACCACTATGAGCAGAAGCGAAGAGCCATACCAGCACCAGTTTATTGCATTGTTATGAATAGGAAGTTTTTCAACCGACTGATCTCAACTCCATGCTTTCTGTAGACATTTTAGAGAGATTTACTTAGGCAATAGATTTACTTTGGCAAAATACATTTGACTTCGTTGCTGAGAGGTTACAACATGTCGAGTTAGATTTATCTTTGGTCCAGTTTGATACTTGATGATTTTTGTTTAGTTTGTACTTACCTTTTGTCCGTAGGCAGTTTGTTGTCTGTGTCTTCCTTTGAAGGTTTAGCATCGTCTCTGAACATAAAACCTGAAACTATTAAAGTGAAAAGGGTGCACATGAATATTCTCAGTTCAGTTTGTCTAATTATCAAAGTATAAAAGGGAAAATGGTGTACTGGACTATTCTCAGTGGATTGTTTTTAAAGATCAAACAAAACAATCTGTGTTTTGAGTTCTGCGCAAAATACGATAAACTATTTTGAATAACCCAGCTTTACAAGGTCACAGGTGTCCATTAAGACTATACTAGAAACTTCATAATGAAAACCCCTCAATTAATAAATTTCGTTTGCACAACGAACAAACGTCACCAAGTAAAAATTTAAAACTGGGGACTTACAGACTAAACGGAATAATTAAACCCTATAACAACAACAACAACAACAAAATACCTAATACGAAAGGGAGATAACTAGGTTACCGAAAGGGTCTATAGTGGCTGACCTCGATTAATGTACCATGGTGGAACAACTCTGTATTATCACGGTATTAGGCTAACTTAGGTATGGTAGCACGCACTTATTATAATAAGCATATATTGCAACTTACCTATGTGAAGGAATGTCAGTGCTTGCACTGGCAGAATAGTTCCATAATAAACGAAAGGCTCCAATAGCTAAATCGAATACACAAATATAATTAAAGTGGAAATCCTCGAATAACAGCACATTACAAATTAAAAGCATTTATTATTTATCTTTATATGAGTTTTAAATGCAATATAGGCAAAGAAACATTAATATATAAAAATTATTATTACTCTCATTTTTATTAGTATTATTGAAATATGACTGATTTCAAGACAGTTTAACTGTTCTTGCATTCTTATTTACGTACGAGAAGTATGATCATAAGCAACATTTTGTCAATTTTAATACATATTGGCTACCATGGAATGAAATTGCAACCTTAACCATGTAAGGACATGTATGTCAGCATATGATCTATAAACATCATACATCAGAGGATACACTGAATATATTTCGTAATCAAAGCCAATACAAGTATAGGAAGTTCCAATGGAGTTTTATATATGATGATCAACAGAATTGCACGCAGTCTACCAAAAAGCGATGTTCATCCTTTTTCAATGGAAACGTGTAAAAGAATGTTGAAAGTTTGGAGCAAATTGTGTTATAAGATAGTTGCGTCCTCAATGACTACTGCTTTGCATCTGTAAATAACTGTTAGACATCGTGTGTCCAAACTTAGTCGGTTGCTGCGATAATATAGAACCCGCGATAATACAGCGTTGGAGTATAGAACTCTTCACTTGCAACTGTACCACATAGTATAGCCTGCTTGGACTTACCTGCCTTGGTCGCTATGGAGACGATGACTATCTGAACTAGGAGGGTAACAAGGAAGTTCTTGTTGAGCGGTGTTACCTTCTCCATGTTAGGCACTGTTTTCAAGCTGCAAAATAATTGACAAAGTATGTTTTACCTAAATTTTACATTGACTGAGTTTGAAGCATTTAATTTACCGACTAAGTACGTCACGTCAACTGTGTGATGTTTCAATTTATTGGATATATATTAAATGTTAAATATTTGTTTTTTTATATGTAATTTGTTCCTTTTTTCCTGACAAAGACCTTGTTTACCCAGAAACACTGAGAAACATTTTGAAATTGCGCCGTTATTAATTCTCTCTCTCTCTCTGTATATATATATATATATATATATATATATATATATATATATATATATATATATATATATATATATATATATATATATATCCCGTTCTCTTGATTTTAACATAATGCCTTACTGGGTTTCTATCAATTCACATGTGAATGCATGTCCAATTTGTATAGACCCGTTTTTTTATTGGAACTATCAAAATGGTCTGTGAAGTTATTGATGCAATTTGCCTTACCGTTTAATATGTTTCATTTCCACTGTTATAGGGATTTTTTGCGCGTGCCACTATGGAGAAAAGCTATACCGTCATACTGTGTCCGCTAGGCCGCTGGTAGTATGAGTTGTTTCCTCTCTAAGGTGAGTTAAGCCTATTTACAGGTTTGAAATGATGACATTTACAAGCTCGTTTGTTTTTAGGTGCCAAAAGCATCCAATTGATCTGACACATTTACATTTTCTGACATGGGTTATTAAGGAAATGCGTTCATTATCGATACATTTTTAAAGGAATGGTATCGTGCGTCATCTGAAAATGCTTTTACGTCAAACAGGACTAGGACAGGGAACACAGGACACCACGTTGCTTTCTATGCACATAAATAAGAAAGTTTTTATTTTATATTTATTTTACTAACTAACCTCCACCAAACTACCTCGACCCCCACCAAACCATGAATCATGATGTTAGAGTGAATACATGCATAATGCACCTTTCATTGTCAAATTGTTCCAAACGCTGTCACATTTGAGTATCAAAGTACGAATTGAAAATGTTTTGATATCGCATTTATCTTAGTGGAAAACCCCACTCTGTGTAGACGCAGGAACAGTCTTCATGTTTCCTTGTTCTGCATAATAGTGTATTCATTATTAATTATTGCTTGAGTGTATTGCCTACGGAAGCTTAATGCGTATGATTCTCTTCAAGAGCTGGCTTCTTGATACATGTTTCATTTCTATTTCTTTTTCTTTTTTTTTCCTTTTTTTTCTTTCGTGCATTACTTCATAAGCCATTACTTGCGTAATTTAGAGCTTGTTTTCCCACAAAATAAAATGCGCAAATAATTACATTTTTGAAAGTAAATATGTTACCTGCTAACTATATGTTAGTGCCTTCATTTTATTTTAAAGGAAGGTCTGAATTACGTCAGTGCCTGTGAATGTCTTCAATGATTCAAATGCGTTGGCCTTTGATATTGATTTAGTCTTCGACAAAGTTTGTTGATCTTTGAGTCATTCAAATCTCCTGTCGCAAAAAGTAGAAATGACTAATATTCACAATGGTCTTCAAGTGTCAATTTAGTACATGTACGAGACTTTGTTGGGGAGTTTTCTCTTTACTTTTTACTTCTGGATGATATCAGAAATCGAATAAATTAGAACAAGCCTGTGTTTTAAATATATGCATATAATGATTGCAAAGTCAGAGAAGGTCCCAAAAGGAGATTCGGTTTAATGCGTGGTTGGGGATGTTCTTTGTGTAATGCAAGTAACGTTTTAATACTTTATCAATTGGACCCAAAACCTGAAACGTTCAGGCGAAAGCGATCGATCAGCAGATTTACAATCGAAATCCACTGTTTTATATTTTGGAATTAACGCCAACGCAAAGCAATGAATCTATAACAATATACTGAGCCGACTTGGTTACATTGTGGTGGACATGCCGAATTTGAATATTACCTCATGGTAGACATGATGACTTTGCGTACTATCTCATGGTAGACATGATGACTTTGAGTATTATCTCAGGTTAGTCATCCTGACTTTGAGTACTCCATCTTGGTAGACATGTCGAATTTGACTACTCCATTTTGGCAGACATGCCGAATTTGATTACTTCATTTTGGTTGGAAAGCCGAATTTGACCACTCCCATTTGGTAAATATACTGAATCTGACTACTACATTTTGGTAGACATGCCGAGGTTGACTACTCCAATTAGGTAATTATGCTGAATTTGACTACTCTATATTCTCATTATTCCCATTATGAAAATGAAATCATATGGACAACGCTCTTTTGCATACCAGGGCCCAGCAATGTGGAACGAATTGCCCACTGCACTTAGACACAAAGACACAGTGATCTCATTCAAGAACGCTCTTAAAACTCACCTATTTTAACTGCAAGAACAGACTTAAAGACCTAATAATGTATCCTTATAATGTATCCTTACCTTAAATATTTACAGCATGTTTTCTGTTTCTAATTTCGTGGTGTTTGTTTTTATTTTTGTAATCATATCATTATATATGTTTCTTAAGTGTTGTCAAATGTTGTAAAGCGCTTAGAGCTTTTAAAGATTAGGCGCTATATAAAGTCCTCATTATTATTATTATTATTATTATTATTATTTTGGTAGACACTTGACTATTATATCATTGTAGACATGCCAAATTTGACTACTCCATTTTGGTAGACATGCCAAATTTGACTACTCCATTTTGGTAGACATGCCAAATTTGACTAGACATGCCAAATTTGACTACTCCATTTTGGTAGACATGCCAAATTTGACTACTCCATTTTGGTAGACATGCCAAATTTGACTACTACATCTTGGTAGACATGCCTAAAGATCGCAATACTAATAACTTGTCTGAAAAGTTTAGATAAATACTATACTAAATTTGATAACACTGATAACAAAAAATAACTAAGAAGGCACGATGCCTCAAGAGTCTGAAAAACACTATACGCTATAAACAGTAATGTTATATATATTTAATTTGCATTGTTTGTTAGATACTTTTTTAAATCTTTTTTATTTCATTATATGCTATTGTAATGAAATGTTCAATGTTGGAATTAATCTTGTCCAGAATCAAATGTGTTTTTTCTACATGACCTGTATTATTTATTTCTCTTTTGATTTTTTGCTTTGTTCTGTAAACAACTTATGCATAGCTATAATATTCTCTATGTATATGGGTTTATTATCAGGATCATTCCTAGAGGTAAGTGTGCTTATTTTAGTATGGGTCTATGTTATTGAGATTCCCATACATTTACCTGGTGTACATGATATTGTCCAGGTTATATTTAATAATTTTAGTACCAGACTGCTACGTATAGCTAATATGTTTGTAAACATGAAGACTTTCAAGAACGTTATTTTCCATTAGGTAAGGTTGTTCTTTTTAGAAAATATTAATTGTGAGCTGAGGTCAAGTAGAAGACTAAATAATTGTGTTGCTTCATTCGTGTATATGATCTATCAGAATCAATTTGTATTATTGTTCTGTTCAATCATTTGGGCTGGAATTTATTTCTTCCAATTATTTAATTCAGTAAATATTTTCTCTGGAAATACAGAGTGCTCATTAAAACAAATAATAGTCTTGGACAGAGGTATTCACTGGGATTTATAGTAAATTCATATCTAGAATTATATTACTGTGTTTCGAAAGAAAACTATTGGCACATCAGCATTATACAGGACATCACGGACACATCAACACTTCAGCGTTGGACATAATTTAGATTTCTACTAAGGTTTATTCAGAACTTTAAATTATTGGGACTTGTGTCTGAAATTCTCGGATTATTTGGGGATTTAATTCCCAATAATATAAGTTCGTTTTTCATTTTCACTTTTAATTCTAGGGAAATAATTTATTTGTTGACTTTTATAAGCTTGTGACTTTTCACACTTTTCTGTTACTTACTGTAGTATCATAGACTCGTACAGTACATTAAATCATTAATTAGTACATTAAGGATTCTTCGCTACGATTTCCTTTGTTCTTGTACAAAGTGACGATGTTGGCGTCTCGCAGTACGCCTTCGAGGACTGCAGCGAGGGAGTGTACATCCACACCAGGGCTAACGGCAAGCTGTTCAACATCGCTCGTCTCCGTGCTAAAACTAAAGTCACAGAGATTTTCATCTGTAAATTGCTCTTCGCCGACGATGCAGACTTGACAGCACACACGGAAGATGGACTGCAGCAGCTGGTATGTCGCCTCTCCCACGCCTGCAAGGGGTTTGGACTGACTATCATTCTGAAGAAGACCACCATCTCCAGCTCGCTCTCCTTTGATGCTGAGGTGAACGGCAGGTTTGCCAAGGCATCAGCAGTTATGGCCAGACTGAACCAGAGGGTCTGGAACAACCCTAACCTCAATGAGCAGACCAAACTGCGCGTCTACCAGGCCTGCGTACTCAGCACACTCCTCTACAGTAGCAAGGCATGGACCACCTACGCGACCCACGAAAGGAAACTCAACAGCTTCCATCTGAGATGCCTGCGACGCATTCTGCGCATCCTGTGGCAGGACAAAGTACCCAACACAGACGTTCTTGAACGCGCCAGCATGAACAGCACGTTCTCCATTCTCAGCAAGAGGCACCTTCGCTGGTTCGGCCACGTCAAGAGAATGACCCAGGCCGCATTCCCAAGGACCTGCTATACGGCGAGCTGGCAGAAGGCGAACGACTGACTGGACGACCACGTCTGCGTTACAAAGATGTCTACAAGAAGGACATGAAGACTGCTAACATCAACGTCAACAACTGGCAGAGCTGTGCTGACGACCGCTCCGCCTGGCGCCTTGCTGTCAGACACGGGGTTCAGAAAGCCAAGGAAGCGAGAAACACAAACCTCGCTACAAAGAGAGCCAGGAGAAGGCGAAAAAACAACAGCGTCAACAAGCATCAACGTTCACCTGCAGCAAATGTAACAGAGACTGTCACTGTAGGGTCGGATTCTTCAGCCACTCGCGAAGGTGCAGATAGGACACCCAACCGGAAGCTACACCATCGTGTCCCGAAGACTGAAGGATGCCGACGACGGCGACGACATTAAGGATTCATTGCTTGCATACACTCTAATTGTATTAACACACTTAAAGATTAATTACTTGCATACGCTGTAAACAGTCTTAATGCTTTCATAGACTCATACATACGCTATGAATCAAGCTTAGCACGTTTAAGTATTAATTACCTACATCAGCTACAAACAGACTTAGTACTTTTAAAGATTAATTACTTGCACACGTTATAACTATCTTAGTACATTGAAATATTAATTATTTACATACGCGATAAAAAGAAGGTGTACATTAAATAAATAATTGCTGGTATACACTATGAACAGACTCAGCACATTAAACGATTAATTATTTACATCCACTACATACTTATTACATTAAAAGATTAATTTCATTTTTGGAAAAATGCATGATGCAAATGTTTGTCAGAATATCGAAGGGAATGCCATGTGCTGGATGTCTGTTAGTTGATGATGCATGTGAATGTTTGTCAGAATATCATACGGTATACAAATGAGTTCATTTATATTAGTTTATGATGCTTTCTATAAAATCACATCTTTTTAACCTTCAGGCTCGATAGTTTACGATGCATATATCTAATTTGGATTGTATTGCCACTCTGCTGTCACCCCGTCATTTTAATTCAAATTGATTAACTATCAAATCATCAGCCTCTACCTTGGAGGTTCTAAGCTCATTTAGATATTCCTTTCAGTCGAATATATTTTAAGAATGCATGGTAATTTGTTATTAGAAGAATACACAAACTCTATATACTAAGAACGCATGGTAATTTCTTATTAGAAGAATCCACTAACTCTGTAAGAATGCATAATATTTTGTTATTAGAAAAATCCACTAACTCTATGTAAGAATGCATGGTAATTTGCTATTAGAAGAATCCACAAACTCTGTGTAAGAATGCATGGAAATGTGTTATTAGAAGAATCCACTAACTCTGTGTAAGAATGCATGGTAATTTGTTATTAGAAGAATCCACTAACTCTGTAAGAATGCATAATATTTTGTTATTAGAAGAATCCACTAACTCTATGTACTAAGAATGCATGGCAATTTCTTATTAGAAGAATCTACTAACTCTGTAAGAATGCATAATATTTTGTTATTAGAAGAATCCACTAACTCTATGTAAGAATGCATGGTAATTTGTTATTAGAAGAATCCATTAACTCTATGTATTAAGAATGCATGGTAATTTGTTTCTAGAAGAATCCACTAACTCTATGAATTTTAGGAATGCATGGCAATTTGTGATTAGAAGAATCCACTAACTCTATGTAAGAATGCATGGTAATTTGTTATCAGAAGCATCCACTAACTCTATGTATTAAGAATGCATGGTAATTTGTTGTTAGAAGAATCCACTAACTCTATGTAAGAATGCATATTAATTTGTTATTAGAAGAATCCACTAATTCTATGTATTTTAAGAATGCATGGTAATTTGATATTAAAAGAATCCACTAACTCTATGTAAGAATGCATGGTAATTTGTTATTAGAAGAATCCACTAACTCTATGTACGAAGAATGCATGGTAATTTGTTATTAGAAGAATCCACTAACTCTATGTAGGAATGCATCGTAATTTGTGATTAAAAGACTCCACTAACTCTATGTATTTTAAGAATGCATGGTAATTTGTTATTAGAAGAATCCACTAACTCTATACATTCTAAGAATGCATGGTAATTTGTTATTAAAAGAATCCACAAACTCTATGTATTAAGAATGCATGGTAATTTGTTATTAAAAGAATCCACAAACTCTATGTATTAAGAATGCATGGTAATTTGTTATTAGAAGAATCTAACTCTATGTATTAAGAATGCATGGTAATTTGTTATTAGAAGAATCTACTAACTCTACGTATTAAGAATGCATGGTAATTTGTTATTAGAAGAATCCACTAACTCTATGTAGGAATTCATGGTAAATTGTTATTAGAAGACTCCACTAACTCTATGTATTAAGAATGCATGGTAAATTGTTATCAGACGAATCCACTAACTCTATGTATTTCAAACAGCAGGATGTTCTGTAGTTTCACAGTGCTGATTGTTGGTCTGTTGTTTACACACACACACACACACACACACACACACACACACACACACACACACATATATATATATATATATATATATATATATATATATATATATATATATTGAGACAGAGACAGACAGACATGTTCTAGGAGGATTAATTATTATATAGTATGAGGAAATAGGTCCATTACTAGAAATTTTGTATTAGGCTAGAAATACAGAAGATATCATGCAATGGTGTTTTCCTCAATATGAAGATATTGCCAGACTTGGGACAAATATGATGTTAGTGTGCTTCGTTGAAATTCTACGGTACGGCACACGCGTAGTTCTTTGCTAAATGGGGTCTTAACACATTATGAAAAAAGGCAAACTTTCAATATCTTTTCATTGCTTTTGACTTGAAACTGATGTGTTGCAATAAAATAAACAAATGAGCAAATAGAACTATGCAATACTAGCTCCTCACTGATTTTCATTCATTATTCAATACTATTCAGTACTATATGAGTTGGCTTGCAAACGTGAGGCAGGAGCTGATTGAAAACCTTCATGGAGAGGAAACAATAGGTATTTACTGATCCGGACATTTTCCAGGATAAGAGCAATATATTTCCTCATGAAACTAAATTGTGCTGCCTATATAATAATTTCATCGTAACAGTTTAGTGTGATATATCCACTGCTAGATTCAATTATGGTGTTTACTTTTATATTTGGAGCGGAAATAATCATATAGACCTTTGCCCTTAAAACCGATAAAGGAATACGATAATGGAACACTCAGTTTGATAAGTCATACTTAGATGTAATCATTCGGATTTTAAACGAAAGAGAGGGGAAAAAGATTTTACAAGAACACATATAAATCAAATTAAAATTTTAAGAAACATGCTAATGACAGGAAATAAAAAAGATGTCATTTAATTTGGAGCAAAATTTCTAATTATTTAACAAAAGCAATCTATACCTGGTATTTAGTAGATGTATCAGGTTATATTTACCTAGATAATTAAACATTCGTGAAGGTATGGAGATTTACACATTTCTGAAAGAGCTGCGGAGATCAATATAAGTGAATTGCATCACACCCATATTAGGCGATATCACTGTTAATGGCATTCCATCTAGCTCTTCCAGTCAGTAAATCAAATGAGTCTGTAAACTGGAGCTTGTCTGTATTTTGGACGTGAGTCAATCAAGCAAAATATTTAACTAAATTGATACATATGTTTGCTGCGATTTGTGTGGAAAACCATGACGACATAATATTGTACCTACATGCAGTTCCGGCTGGTTGCGTGTGCTAAGTGCGCGCTGCACACAGACGCCTTTTCATTTCCTGTTCGCTTTATTCGCAATTTATTCGAAAACAAGATTTGGAAAGGCACCAAACATGCATCGCACACACAAGAAAAACACCACGCGCCGGGCCTGCCTACATGGCAAATCGCTCACATCATTGACAAATGGCTCTGGCACACACACACACACACACACACACACACACACACACACACAAAGAAATAAACAAACGCACAATATAGCGGACGTGTTCCTGTACCAAAATGTAATATAACACGATTTCATTGTTCTTCAGAATTTAAACATTATTTGTTCATGAAATAGGGTGAATTCGTTATTTTCATTGTTATCAGTTTTCACCGTTTTGGAAAACATACACTAAATTGTTACCTTGCGAAAATATTAATTATACAGCAACTGGGATAAAAAAAAATTTCCCCTGTTTGTGTTCTCTTCAGCAAATTATAGACTGTTACCAAATGTAGGCGTTATAACGTTTCTTGGAGTACAAGAAAAATAATCTGATCCTAGAAAGGCCAAGTCGAGTAACGGCAATACACACCAAAATGTCTGACACATTAAGTTAATATGTACATAATTTATACATAAATACCTACCAAAAGGTGGATTTGTCCAAACACAAAAATTACTCTAATGTATGTATAATAATTGCATGCTGCTGACATAATACAATCAGGGTAAATTTGGCACTATCATTTATGATAATCATTTTATGATCGAATGCTACACTTTTGACCACAATCTACTGCTTGATGAGTATAACAAATGGCCAAATAGTCCTCAAACTGCACAAGAAAGTTTTATTACTTCAGTAGCAAAATGAGAAGCAATTGTAATGGATATCATTTTATGTAATATAACGAGAGGCAATTGTAATGGATGATGTCATTTTCTGTAATATAATGAGAGACATTGTAACGGATGACGTCATTTTCTGTAATATAATGAGAGGCAACTGTAATAGATGATGTCATTTTCTGCAATATAACGAGAGGCAACTGTAATGGATGATGCCATATTCTGTAATATAACGAGAGACCAATGTAATGGATGATGCCATTTTTTGTAACATAACGAGAGGCATCTGTAACGGATGCCATTTTAGGTACAATTAAATAAATAATAATGGTACAAAGATCCTACCTGCTTTGTAATTGTTGTCCCTTTATGGTCAAGTGTACATTCCTCTACTACAAGCAAGAGACCGAATATGCTGCGTCTTCCTGCGACCTCACACAACATGGAAATGTAATCTTGCCGTGTGTCAACGGCATCCAGTCTGCCAGTTTATAGTCAGTCAAATAAATTATTGATTATTTTAAACTGGATGCAAGTTTGCTTGTTGTAAGACGGAAATTGAGCCATTCGTATAATTTTTAGGGTACAGCCAAATGAAACGTATCGTAAAATAGTGTACAAAACAATATATTGAACGCCTATGATATAGGAAGGAATAACTCACATGAACATATTTTTTTTTTTTTAAAAAGTATAATTTAGTAAGTTCTACCTTTTACAATGTTTGAAAAATTATTATGTAAATGACGTTGAAGTTGACAATAGAACCTTTAAATTGTATTATGATAGTTAGAATGGTATGTTTTCATTATGTCCATAAATTCATTTCTAGTATTCTGTATGCCTAGACCCCAGTAATAGAAGTCTCTCATCTTCTTTCTTTAACATTCATTTTTTTTTACGTTTTAAATAAAAACTCTATGCAGAGGCATAATAATACTGATTGATGTGGTACTGCTATTAGATTTTTGAAAACACAGAAACTATTTGCCTTTTGGGCAAAAAAAAAAAATGGGAATAGACTTCTATCCGTTTTCGTATATTCTTTGGACACATAGAACGCTTTGATTCGGACATTATGCATACATAGATATGGCAAATGCACTTGGAATCATGAGCATTTCTGTATAAAAGGCAGTTCAAAATGTCAAGAAGTGGCTTGTAATACATTATTCGTTCATAAGATTTCCATTGATATATCAGAATTTTCATTTCAAAGAAGATAAACATATATTAACTATTTTCTTGATTGTTATAGCATACATGCATCAAGAGTCCCACATCAAGGACAAAGGACGAACCGATTTTAACCAATATGAAAGCCACCACAAAAATCGATTTGAATGACGCACGTAGAAAACCCTTTAAAAATGTACTTTCATTTCAGTGTGGTGTATAATCTTACAGAAAGCTAGCACCCTGTCGAAAAAAGCACCAATTACTTAAATATTCTTTGTTATGGATGAACGATAAATATTAGGATTATTATATTAAGTTGAGTCAGTGATATTGTTATTTATTTACAAAGCTAGGCCTGGTTTACGTGATGATTTTGAATGCTTTATAATGGTTTTGGTAACAGAACTTCCAATACTTCTAAAACAATGCACGTTTGGCCCTCATCCGGGGTACTTTTATGTCTTAGGTTTCTATATAAATCTTCTTTACTGGAAAATTAGTCATTCGTGCGATAACATCTGAGCAGAATCATTATTGTTATTCAGTATTTTAATTAGGTGAAATAATAAAATTCAAAATATTCTTCTGTGGAAATACAAAGTGCTCAAAATATATTCTTGGACATTGAAACATTGATTTACATAAAATTTAAATAAGGATATATTCTTGGATTATATTATTGTGATTCAACAAAAGACTGTTGGCACATCGCCACGATAAAGGCCATCACAGGCACATTAACACATTTAGCGCTGGATTTGGGGATTACACTAAAGTTTATTCAGAACTTAATTAATTCGGACTTGCTTTAGTAATTTTATGATTATTTGAGATTTAATTCACAATACCGTAAGTTACTTTTACATCTCCAATCCCTATTAAAGAGAAATAAAGTATTTGTTAAATTTTGCAAAGTTTGCTGCTTCTCACTCTTTTCTATTACTTAAAACCGTAGGTTAGTTTCATA
>JAECUM010095922.1:0-18510 GCA_016617855.1 Megalonaias nervosa | reverse complement strand
CCATTATTTACTGTTAGCAAATACTGCAGTGGGCTTATCGGTGGGGTGGACCAGCATCCATACAGATAAGGGCCCACAACTTGCTAATCTTAATGGTTATTTTTAACGAAATTCTTTTTGTTTTTATTATACCCGTAGTAAGCTGACCACTTGGTTGGGGAACATTATCCCAAGGCCACGTTACAATCAACGTTTCAGGTATTCAGATAATCTAGGGACAGTAAATATGATACACATAAAAAGAAAAGGAAGGAAACTCTTATTATATGAATGAATTTCAACTTTATTTCAGTTAATTTTGTTTTTGCAAGTTCCTGACTGTATTATCCTGCTTGTCAAAATAATTGTATAGTAAATGTTTGTTCGGTTCTTTTTGTAGGTATTGTTGTTCTGTTTTATTTTGTTTTTTTTTTAATAACATCTTTCCAGGAATTCCGATGTCACGTTTAATTATTCATACTTTACCATCACACACAAATTTGAATAAAGCATGATTATGTTCTGTTTGAAAGTACTGAAAAAAATGAAGCAATCTTATAGTCAACATTAAAAAGAAATGTAGGTTTCCAATGTTTAATGTAAATTCTGTATTTTTATTCCGTCGTAGACATGTGATGACTCCTTCAGACCTTTCTGTCTGAAAATCTGAAAGTTTTCCTACGGTATATCAATGATAAATTGGTCTACAAAGAAATTCCCAAAGATCATTCCAAAAACAATTACAGAAGTATAAACAGAATCCGTGTGCGCCTTGACTTTTTCCATTTTTCTTCAGTTTAAAAGACATAGTACATTCATTAGTTGTAAGTAGACCCCCGCATGATTCCATGTCCTCTCGACTAACTTTAATATTGTGATTTTAAAAAATATTTATTTTGAGTTTCTTGAGCATTCCCAACATCAAGCTATGAAATTCTACCTTTTGAACAATTCCATAAAAAATTGTTTCTCAGCTTCTGAAATATCTGTTTGGTATTGTATATTTATCCTAACATCTAAAGTCATTTTGTTTTGGTTCTTTTTGACAATTTCTTTTTAACGATCTGAAAAGTAGGTTTTACTTTTTCTTCTCCAATCGCATAATACCGTCTAGCCTTGGATCTTAATATAACACCTTCTATGGTTTTGTTCTCTAGATTCCCTAATTCTGCTTTGTGTTTTACAAAATGTTTTAGGGTTATCTTGTCATTCAATATCCTATTAATTTCTAATAATTAATTTCTGTTCAATTTCCTCTAGCTCTTCCCGTTTCTTATTTGTTTTCGTAATAGAGTAACCTATGGTTTCAGATCTTATTTTCATTTTCAGAGTTTCATTACAGGAACAGGAGTAGTGAATGGGGATAATTTAGCGACAATGTGACTTCTAAGTTAAATTTGGGGGTTGTATCCTGGCGACCAGGGGTTATTAACGTGGGGAAATTTAACATGGGTGGGACTATATAGAGCGACAAGGGACTGAGACTGTATAGCGATAAGGTAAAATGCAACATAGTGACAAGGGATTGGGCCTGTATACGGACCAGGGAAAGTTTAACATAGGTTGGGACTGTATAGGGATAAGGGAAATTGAACATATGGAATGTAGAGAGACAATGGATTGGGACTGTCTAGGGAAAAGGGGAATTGAACATGGGAATATCTAGGGACAAGAGGACCTTGAACATGGATGGATCCGTCTAGGGACAAGGGGGAAATTGTATAGGGCCTGTCTAGGGACAAGATGGTAGATGACCAAACACAACAGAAACAGAGACAGATATATACTAATACAAGCCCGAGATTTATATATAAAGCATTACCTAAGCCTGAACTTATGTTGGCGGTGTTCATAAATTTGCATAATTGTAATGATGCTATAAATAGCTATAATCAAGGAAAAGACCAATGCCAAAATAGATGTGACTAAAGGTAATGCTAAAATTACTAAATTGTCCCAGAATTTAAAGGAGACTAAACATATCCCTGAACATTAGGTTACATTGATTTAGACTAAAATGATAAACCTAATAAATATTTATAGTCTCAACTTGTGTGACGATCGTGGATAAATACCCATGTATCTATTTATAGCTTCAACCTGTGTAAATTCCCATTGGAAAATCCCAAGTTTATATTTAAAACCTCAAAATTTCTAGCTTCAATGACGACACTGTACTGGGCACCAGGGGAATAATGGCAACAGTGTTGCAAGTGGCTGACTTGAATACGCGATACTGTAGGTAGGTAGGTAGGTAGGTGTAATGAATTGGATAGGGATAAAGGGAGTTTTATAGGGACAAACAAAGGTACACACACACACGCACGTGCACGCACAGAAACAAAAATACACACAGACACACACACGTACGCGAACGCACACAAACACATACACACACAAACATACGCGCGCACACACACACATACACACTATTTTACAAAGTCAGAGAAACGAGGTGTTCATAGTCACACTTTTATTTTTTAAGTCTACCAACACAACATGACAGACTAATATTTTACAAATTGATTAGTATGTCTTTTCTAGATTGTTGGGGTAGTCCCGAAAAGGGTTGTTTTGTTAAGAGTTTTGGCAATTTAACGCCTGGGATTACGTCCCCGTCTGGCAGCAGGATTTCCGACAAGATAGGGTCTACTTCTTCGGAAAGAGAAGGAGAAATCCTTGGTGTCCACACGGTAGTCCACAAAGCCTCTGTCTGTCTCCTGCCGTTGCTGCTGATCTCTCTGCTCCTGAAGTCTGTACTTCTCGGTCCATTCTTCTTGCTCCTTCTTGATTTCGTCTTAAAAGACCTCTTCTGTCAGGTCTTGGGCTACTCTCAACATCTTGACATTCTCTATCTCATCAGGCTTGTGTATCAGGTTTTGCCTGACACGATCAAATGGAATTAGACTTCGTTCAGCTTTGCTGGTCTTGAAGTCATCTTCATAGGTTGACGCATTAACAATGGTCAGACTGGAGACCGCTCCGCATTATAGGGCTCAAGTGCGGACGCGATAGAAAACATACCTACGATTTTTTTGGGTAGGAACGCTATAGCTTATCTCATAGAGAGAGAGAGAGAGAGAGAGAGAGAGAGAGAGAGAGAGAGAGAGAGAGAGAGAGAGAGAGAGAGAGAGAGAGAGAAGAGACAGACAGACAGACAGAGAGACAAAGACAGACAGACAGAGAGACAAAGACAGACAGACAGACAGACAGAGAGAACTCAAAGAGAATGTATAGTGATAAACTTTTTTTAAAACAAACCACCAACACTTTTTCAAAATATAACATTTTTATTCAGCCATTAATCAACACATAATATAACAATCCATACAATATCAAATAACACATTTTTGACAAGACTGACAACGTTGTGAAGTCAATATAGACTTCCACTGATGGTGGTCATTTGGCCCTTGATGTACACACTACGTTTCCTAGCTAAAGACAAGACATATCCCTCCATTTACCATTCAAAGAGGGAAAAGAGTCTTCCATAACTTCTAATAGTCAAGAAAGACTTCTCTCAACCTGTTGATTTCTAGAGCGTTGTATGATTCGGCATACAAGATGAAGTTCACCTTGTTGGGCAGAGCTTCTGCAAACTGGAGTTCCACACGCAGTTGGCCAGATTTTATAGGGTGGCAATGTCCCTCGTTGCTGTCTTGGTCTGGAGTAAAATCAAAGGCCCATAAAGTGTAACCTTATTCATAATCGTCGTACGAAATACCGTGGATGGTGTTGGTCCCTAACTGTCCCGTCGCTTCGTACAAGGACAAGTACGATCTCAAGTAATTATTCTCGGCAAACTTAGGTTCGAAGGGTGTGGTACAGAAGGTTTTGCCATCGCGACTGACTTCAATCTTGGACACTCTGTAGTGCTTAAACTCGAAATGATTCGCAGTGACGGCTCGTTGAGGGCCTCGTTGCTGAAGATACCAACGATTAAACGTTTGGGTAATTATTCTTGGAACAGATGATCTTCGATCTTGGATCGGAGTCCAGCGACAATGGTGAAGGTTTTCACTTCCACACGTCGTATCGGATACTTGGCGGTCGTTCTGCTCAAAGTGTGGATGATGTCGTTTCCCAATTTAGGTAACACTTCCATGCGTCTCACGTAGAGTCTGGCCCCGTGGACCATGGTTTTGTACTAGTTGCCATTAGCCATCAAATGGAAAACGGCACTGCTGAGATTCAGTCTCAAACAGATATCCACTCCGTTCAGCAAATACTTTTCTTGCAACCACATGTCCAAATGCAAACGATCCATCAGTTCTAAACTACGTCCTTGCAGGATTCTCTTTCGACGGTCGTTAAAGCCCACATTGTGAGGATCGTCAGCTGCTGTTAGGACTGTGTCGTTAAACTTGTCCTTGCCTCCTGTGTCAGGTTTCCATACCACGCAAGCATCCAGATGAGTCTTCTTGGCATCTTTTCCGTACGTCAAGAGATTTTCCAGGTACGCTCGGGAAGGGTAAGTATCCATGCTGCTGCTGACTAGTTTGTTATTCAAGTATAGACCCACTTCGCTGAACAAGGAACGCGTGGAATTGTTGACGATAGCTACTCTAGAATCGGCTCCGGAGCCGTGTCGTCCGTTTTGATCACAGTGACTTTCAGGTACAAGTAACTGCTATTCAGATCGATGTAATCTTCGGGCTGTCTTTTGATTTCAAATTCGATGGGGGGCTGAGGTCGTCAAAGAAGAGATGGGATGAAATTTTACCCGTTGCGATTTTTGCATCATCATCATAATGTGTGGCATGGCAAACAGATCCAGTTCCGACTTGGAACATTCGAAAGACTCTCTGTGCTTCATTTTTTTTTCTCTGTGATTTAAGAAACAAGTATGTCTAATTCTCGGACGGTTCTTCTTTTCTTGGTCTTTCTTTCTCTGAGTTTGTGAAGTCCTCTGGAGGGGTATATTCGTCGTCTCTTTCTGCCTTGTCCTTGCTGTGGCGTCAGGAAAGCAGGAATGCCTTGCTCAGTAGCGTCCAGGGTATTTATAGGAGTTTCTAGTCGGCCCAAAATCCCTTTGCCAGTCTGAAGCAATACATTTTTGCCTGCTCTCAAGAAGGCATCTTTGGGATTTTGTTTGTCGATGATGACATTTTGGAGATATTCTTTGCCGTGAGTCAAAACGGCATTTTTCAGTGCGTGCAATCCGCGTGTCACCATCGGTTTCAAAACAAGGGTCACCGAACGAAACGCCGATTTCAACATATCTCCTAAACCATGTCCTCGCTGTCAAGCGACTCCTTGGTACACTGGATACATGACTTACAAGTCGTTAGAGAATCGTTTTCTAAAATGGAGTTTCACCGTGACTGTCCCTTTGGAGAATGGAATATTTTGTCGCAGATCTCCTTTTATAGCAATACTGACACTGTTGAAATACGATTTACTGACGGGCAAATAATGAGGATGTAAAAATTGGCTGTGAACATGATAGGTGTTTCCACTTTCCTCGTCAGCAGTCACGGCAAAATCCACTTTCAAAGGAACGACTCACAGTAACTGTGGGGAAGTGTGTTCCACCACATTGTACTCCACCAGATCGGAGTACACAAAGATCAAGTTCAATCCTTCGTTCAGTTCTACCGGCTGACGAAATAACTTTAAAAATCGGCTGTTGCTGAAAATGCTGATGTGAGGGGAAACCTGACCATTAGATAAGGTGATCTTCTCTCCACCCAACATGCCAAATAAACTGGGATTAAAAGTGATGGACAACGTTTCGGCATCCGCGAAATTTCATCAATAGGCGATGAGCCACTTCATGCTATTCGATTGTGACAGGTTTATTCTGTTTGGTGAGGACCTTCCAAACTGAGTGTCGAAAATAGTGGCAATCGTTTCTACCAAATGTTGACCATTGAAATAAAAGCCTGTAGGAATTTTCATCTCATACATGCTCAGGGGAGAATTGGACTGTGATCGTTTTTTAGATTGGTAAAAACCAGGATCATTGGTATGCAAGTTTTCTTGTACTTGTATATTCCGCATTTCGACCCAAAACTTCGTTTGATTTTCGGTGAGGTCTAGGAGTTGTGCAGGATGAATCATTTCGACCAAACCATTTCCCAATTGGCTTCGTGATACAATTGGTTGGCCTGAGGTAATTTGGACGTGAAACAACACAAAGTATTGTGGGGAAACACATCCATGGAACTCTCACTGGGTAAAGTTAAGCAAAATTGGTTATTCATAATTCCAGAGTTCTGCTGTCTGAGGGGTCACTCGAAGTCAAAGGTGTGTCCAAAAAAGGGTTATTGTGGTTCGTTTGGTGGTGACTATTCGAAGGGTGACTGCTGTTGGTCGCAACGCTACCGTTGTTACCGTTAGAGTATTTTAGGGAAGGGTTGGGGAGAAGGTAACCGATGCAACTCCTCAGTAAAATGGTCCACAATTGCTTGTCTCCTTGTTGCAAACTCAAATTGACAATGGCAGCACGGATGACACAATACACTACAAAGATCTGGCAGAAAAAGACGATGTGCGTTTTAGGCACACGTTCTCCACACCCCACCCACAAGGGTTGCTTTTGTAGATCTTGCAGAGAAGAATTCGGAGAAAGAGTGGTCACTGTGGTGGTTGTCTTCCAATTTATAGACGGCAGGATGACGGCCACGCACTCGTGAAGTGACACGAAACAATTAGGTGGTCCAGTTGGGTAAGTAACCTTTGTCGAAAGTGTGTTTGGTTTTGCCAATGTGCACCTAATCTCCCGCTGTCAACACTCCACCTTTCTTGGGGACAGCCACAGTCGGGATGTACCGAAAAGGCACTCAAAGACGGTCAATTCGTTGTCGAGATTCACGTCTTGGGGAGAACAACCGATACTCCGATGGTACGCTTTGACCAGTTGCGGTAAGACGTCGATATACTTGAGAGTGTGTTGATGCGTAAAATATTTCCAAATGCGTTCTTTCAAGACGCGTTGAAAACGTTCCACGATGCTGCCTTTGGTTTTGAGATTCTCGGGATGCGTCGCCATTTATTGTCTCTACATCGTATCAGCTTGATGACAGGCATCACACATCGTGGAGGGGTTCGCAACGGACTCAATCGGGACAGTTCTTGCTTGGACAAATCCAGTAAACTCTTTAACTCGCCCGATCTCTCTTGGACTTTGATTTTGGGGGCAGGTACTTTGTGAGCCGCGGCCACTGCCGCTAAAGAGGAAGAGTGTGTCAACACTGGAGGAGAAGTTTTTGAAGACGCGGGTTTCCAATTTTCATCAAATTAGGAAACACACGTGTCAAATCGGGTTTGACAGGCATCACTAGCAACGGAGAAGTGGAAGAACCTGAGGCTACTGGAGACGCAGTCACCGTTGCGGCAGGTCGTGGTTTGCGAATGAAAGGTTGCGTCCTGGCGGCAGTAACTCTCTTGCGGGTAGAAGTTGTTTTCTGTGGGCTTTTCGTTTTCTTTTTCTGAGGCTGTGACCTGGTCTTGACACTGCTAATCTTTTTCGTTTTCTTCTGGGCACGTCGGGGAGTGGCTTTTTCCTTGGGTAGAACATTGGGTGCATTGGGATCCCATTTTAAGAGGGAGCGAATGATGACACCTCCTAGAGAACCGCTACCTCCAGCTTTCAAAATGATTTGCCTTTTGTTCTGAGTGTCGATGCGGGGATCTGCCAGTTGCGTCAAGGTTACTTTGTTTCTTTCCAAAAAACGTTTGGTTTGATGAGGGATGTGAATGATGTCTTGCAATAATTGACGTGCTGTTACTGTAAACCATCGTAAGACTTCTCTGAGACTGGCTTCTAAGACACGAGCACGCATTTGTGGATTTTGTTCGAGACTGATCCCGTACAAGACACGAATCAATTTGACGGGAAGATGAAACTGAAGGGACGTCATGTGAGACAGGCCAAAAGTGTCCGAGGTTTTATATATTTTTTTTAAATCGACGGGGACGTTTTCACTACAGGCCCACCGTCTTGGCACCAGTGGTGAAACAGATGGGTTCGAAATAGGAAATAATCGGGCTTCGTGGGTTTTAAATCTAGGAGTAAATAGGCGTGAGGGGTTTGAGTGGCATCGTCGTACGCATGGGTCAGCCAAGGAGCTCCTAACTGTTTGGCTAACACTTGCACTTACGATTTATCTCTGGGGCTTTTAACCAAGACCACGTAATGAGCATTGAGACCGGTGGTGCGATGGGCTTTACTTTGTTGAAACACGTTTTGGGTGATATAAATGACACTAGCATTAAGATGATGCCCATTGCGCGCAAACCAGTTTAGTTTCTTCTTCGTCTTCTCCTAACATGTCGTCGAAGATGACCAAATGAGTTTGACTGGGGTCAGACACGATCTCATCGTCTTTGCCATGAATACCTTCCACAAACACGACGAAATCGCCTTGACTTTCTTGCAGGAGGCTGTCCGCCGATTGCCACTTTTTGTAACACCACACGATACGTTTAGATGGACGATCGATCAAATAATGTTTGTGTTCGATCAAACGTTTGACAAATTCGGTTTTGCCAGAACCGCTCGTTCCAGAAATTAACATATTAAAGGGTTGGCGAAGATATAAGGCCTCCCAACTGGCGCGATCTAAGTTTTCGTCGATTACTTCGAAAGTTAAGAGTTTTTGTACTTTTTTAAAGGACACGTTTATTTCAAAATATTTTTAAAATTGAGCACGAAAGACAAAAATACACAAAAGCCAAATGGTTAATTACATCGATAAAATGCACATCAAAACGATCAAAGTCGAATATAAACAAGTCACTGTACAACATTTTTGGTGACTAAGGTGTGGTGTCCTTGGAAGAGTTTGTAATTTTCTTAGAGTCTCTACAATTGGCACAGTCACTCAGGGTTTCTCCCGGCTTCAGAATCACCGAATTTGAATCGTGTCTGTTTGAAAGGATTCATCATTCTGGCTTGGCAATGGTAGTCATAATGAACTATCAGTCTTGGACGTTTTCCTTTTTTATATTTTAACCAATATCGGCATGTTCGTACGGCAAAGTGAACTGATTGGGAAGCCGCACTCGCTTCTGGTACACGATTTTATGCACTTTCTCCAAAGTTCGACTGACGATTTGGTGTGTGGCTAAATGTTCAATCTTGTGAGGTTGGTAGGTGGTCACTTTAAAATGTTGATCCTCTCCAGACTGCAAGGTTTCTTTCAGTACCCCAAAGTTCACCACTTGACTGGTGCGATAAATGCGAGTCAATCCTTTCACTTTACACTCGGTGTGCACTTCTCCTTGTGGGTTACGGTATTCGTAGCCGTGATTTTTTTGACCGCCACTAGCAAAACTTAGAATCTTGTCGTTGGGGTGCTCGTCTGTCCAGGCTTCTAAACGGTCTCCTTTGATGTCATGGTGTCGGTGACCCAGGTGATCAATGTAGATGCAACTGTCCGTGTCAAAATACAGCGCACGATCTCCGAATTCGCGTAAGGCTTCGCACAATTTTAAGCGAGCATGGGCTGTCACGTAACCGCAATAATGACATTTCCAAATTCGTCGGCCTCTACAACGTTTAGGTCTTCTTCGTAATTCACTTAGATCATGTCCTCACGAAGCACGTCCACATGTTTCATGTATTTGGTTTTGTCGTGTATCATCTGGAAGTAGCGGGACGGATGGGACAAATGCTCCGTTTTGGGTAACCACAGACGTTGTGCCATCTTGCCCCGAAAACAATTTAACATCACTTTGGCAAACGATCGCCTTTCTTCGTTTTTTCCGATGTGGTCTAAAGTTATGCCCTCCTGCTCCAAGTATTTCTCTTTGAATTTCTCTTGGTCTTCAGGAGTGTGGCACCAGGAAGGATAGCCACTGGCTTCTTGTTTCGGTTTCATAAAGGCATCCACATAGTCTGCGAAAATGCTTTTCTGAGTCTCGTCACCCTTCTGATACCATTCTGCCTTGGGAAAGTGGTAAATTCGTACACTTCTAACAATTGGTATCCCAGGATCAGAGCTTTGAACAATTCCACGCTGACCCATGTTCCTGTCAAAGCGCGTTCTTGACAAGGTTGGTCTTGATTGCATGTTTCGGCAAAAGTACGGTACAAGGGAAACATCAGTTTTCCTTGGCAATGGTGAGGTAAAACGGGATGCTACAAGTTCGTGGGAGGCAAGACTTTGCATTTGATCAATCCTTCGTATTGTCGAATCTTGTCCAGGTCGATGTGTTCCGTCAGCAATTGTGCTTGTCCTGCGTGAAAGTGACAATATTTGCACACGTAAGGATACAGCGAACACACGTCCAAGTATTTGATTTCTTCTTCTTTCTCCTGGTCGGCTTGGTACAGCAAACAGGTGGCATTCGTCCGTCCTCTATACAAACTGTTCCGCGGATACAGAAGGTCCAACAACTAACTTTCCACGATGCGTTTAAATTTGGGATTAGTTTTCAAACGGTGATCGTACTCGTGTTCCCACCACTTGGTATCCTTGCTGTTCTAACTTCAAGCGCCGCTGACAAGTGGCCTGGTACATGTCTTCCATGGTCCGTTGTAAAAACTAATTTTTAGTGTACCGTTGAGGGTAACATGTCAGACATCCGTGATGTAAGCAACCGCTAAACTCGTATACGATCTGAGGGTTTTCTAAGTCCCAACCATCGACCTAATACGTTCCGATGGTCTTTTCACCTCCTCCGCTTCTAGCATGTTGGATCTATTTGTCTTCTTTGTTACACATGTAATGTAGCCAGCGTAGGGCTTTGACCGAGTATTGACGTTTGATAAAATTGGTTGATTCAGGGCGGATGACAGCCAGGGTCTTCTTGGGCATGAATCGTGTGCGGTACACTAAGGAGCACGCTTTGGTGATGGTTCAGGCTTATTTTTTCAAAGGATCGATCCCTCCGTACTCCACGAATAATTCTCGAAAGTTTCAACAGCAACGCCATGACATGTCCAAGTCAGAACGACAATACTTTAACATTTCTTCCTGAAAGTCGAAGGGGCCCGAGGCGTGAGTGTTGTCCCATACGTAGAAATCTTCTCATTGTTCGGTGCGCATGTTGTCGGGGTCGTAGTAGTGAGCATCAGGCAAATGTGGTAGAACGGCACGTTGATTGGCTTCGGTATTGAACAAGTGCAGAAATAACCTTTGGCCATTTCTGTCATTCCAAATGTTTTAGGCATTCGTCTCAAAGACATGGTTAAGCAACTCATCGAATCTTTAAGCTGAACTTGTCCCACTTGCATGGAAATGACTTTGGCTCCGTTCAAAGTCGCTTTAGGACCTTTGGTGCTTTGTTTTGTTCCATATAGTATTTGAGAAGAAACTGTCCATCGTACCCCGAGAAATTGTGCGCCATCACAGTGGCATAGCGATGGCAATTTCTGTAACGGTCGATTTCCTCTTGACACCACGTTTCGTCGATAGGGTCTAAGATCCATTGGGCAAAATCGGTCAGCGTGTTCGGTCCCGAAAGATTTTTTTCACGTCCTCCAGGAATCTTTCTGCAGTGAGAGCAATGACTAAAGATCGGTTCTTGGATGCATTTCTCGCACGCTCGATGAGCCACATAGAAATTAGAAATGTGAATACCGGTCTCTTGCATGCATTGAAAATCGAAAAAGATGAATTTGCCTTTCTTCTGGTCATCTTCTTCTTCTTCCTCATGTGAGGATTGGTATTTTTGAATGAAACATTTGTGCTTCAAGTCTACGATTTGGTGACAAATGTGACATCGTTTCTTTCCTGGAGATAGGTGTGCCTTGGCACTATTGGTACGTATGACTTGTCCACAAGTTGGACACAATCTCAGGAGTTGACAAGCACTTTTCTGCTGTGAACCTTGTGTCTTCAGATGTTGTTGGTAACAGGTAGGGCTGACAAAAGTGCGCTGACAATCGTTGTTGTCCTGCGTCAAGACAGGGTTTAGAGGCCAAACATCCCTCACATTTCGATCCGCAATGATTGTGTTGCTCTCGATTGTTATAACCATAGTCACATTTGTCACAATAATAACCTTATCCCAGGAATGCGATGATACTAGTGATGGCATCAAAATGTTCATCATGATGATAGACGTGAATGTATTTTTCTTCTTTGAAATTTTTGCCTCGGAACAACAGAGGTCCACGACCTTCTTGACGGTGTACTTTCAAGATGTATCTTGCAGCTAAGACGTCTTGCAATTTTTGCATTTCAGAAATGTCACAGGGTGTGTCTTTAGATAGGCCATTCTGCTGTAACAGGAGTTCTGCTTCTCTTCGTTGTTTGGCTTGATCCGATCGTTCAATAGTTTTCTAGGCTTTGTTACATTCTACGTTGTCGTTCTTGTCGGCATAGGCTCGTTTCACCACGATGGCCCTGGCTAAACAAATCTGGTCTTGAGGGTTGTTAATTCGGACGAGGCTCTTTTTAGTGCTACGAAGGTCGTCCACCAATAACACTTTTTGTGTCCCGTCTGTTTGAGAAGAGAAACGTGGGTCATAAACGGTGTCGCTTTTCCATCGGTGATGTGAAACTTGTTCTTGGACTTCTGTATGTGTTGAATCTTGTCGATGACTTTGGAAGGTGTCAGTTCTGGTGGCTTGCTAAACTCGATCCCAACAGGTGACTTGTGACTGTCGTGATCAATGAAAAATCTCAAGCGATCATCTTCGATGGCTCGACATTGCTGTTTCAATGTGGTTAACAAAGAGTCCCACAAATCCGTGATGGACCCCTCTGTTTTCTCCAGCGGTACGTCGGACTTGAAATCTTTATATTTCACCGTGTACGTGTAGGCCGTGGTTCTAAATTTTCTAGAGGAGCGTTTATCCGTCTCTCGAATGTAGTAGTAATTTTCAGGGGTTACTGGGGGTGGACATTGGTTTGACATAGACTCTCTGGGCCTGGATTCTGGTTCACTCATGTCATCTTCAAAATCGCTAGCGTGGATTTAGCAAAGGCTTCAGCTCGTGTGCGACGCGATAGGTCATGTCTCTGCCTCTTGCTTTCTTCATCTTTTTTCTCAATGAAATCTTGCTTTCATTTCGTCTTGATTGCAAACTTGCAAATGACTAAATTTTAGTCGCAACGGATGCTATAAATATATTTTGGTTTCTCCATAGGAATTTCAACAAGTTGTAGCTATAAGTAGATGCTAGATTTGTCCATAGGACTTTCCTACAACGTGAGACTATAAATAGATGGTGGGTTTTTCTATAGACTTTCCTAAAATTTGTGACTATAAATAAATGCGAGCGTTTACCCATGCAGTATTTTTGGTGGTGTAAGAGATAATCTTTTAATGTAAGATTTTTTTATCATTTTCTTACATTCTAAGCTAACACAATACGTTTGGAGTGTGTATGTGTTTGTGTTTGTGTGCGCGCGTACGTTGTGTGTATGTGTTGTTACGATCATGTAGTTTAATTACTTTTGTGTTAAAATTCGAATTCTTTTTAATTCATTTTTGTATCATTATATTTTATTATGATGATGATTATGTTCACGGCATCTGATATTTTTGAAAGAAACATCGTGTTTATTTAGAACGTAAATATGACTCTCGGCTTGCGTAAGCATTATTTTAGATTGCCGACTGGATAAACAACCGGCGTAAACAATTGGTTGTGGCCAAGGTCATTTCCTAAGCATATGTGATTACATCGTGTACTACGATTGTTAGATGATGAAATAACCACGCGTTATTCGTGCGTGTGCATGAAATGACATCTTAGTTCGGTTTTTAAACACTTAGGTCCCTGTGAAATAGTCAGAGTCGTTCTTATACCTTGAGAAGAAGGTATTATTTTTCTTGTGCTGGAAAGAGTTTATTTTTCTTTACATCTGTAGAGCTCGAGATGTGTCTTGTTATAGATGACAGCTATAGAAGTTCATCTACTTTTTAAATAATCATTTATTTTTCCCTGGAGAACTACACAAGTGGTTTAGGACCAAGACATTCAGTGAAATTCATTCTAAATTGGAACAGTACAGTACAAATTGTGGTTCAACGTGAAATTCTGGACTTTACCTGACGTCATCGTCCTCCATCTTGGAACGTCATCAAGATTCGAACCTGGATTCGGTTAAAATTATTTAGTGATAGGACTTGTATTTTTTCAGTACTAGGATAAATGTTTGGATTTTCTTCACAAACCGTAAGTCCTATTTCATAATTTCACCTTTTCACCGTGTTTTCTAGGGAAATAAATTATTTTTGTTAAAACTTACAAATCTTGTTGTTTTCACTCTTTTCTTTTGTTACTTTTGAACGAGCCGATACGTAACAGTGTGTGTGTTTGTGTTTGTGTGCGCACGTTCGTTTTTGTGTATGTGTGTATGTATGTTTGTGCGCACGTAAGTTTGTGTGTATGTGTGTGTTTGTTTTTCCCTTAGCAATATCCTCGTCCCTGCACAAAATATTATTTGTTATGTGTGAAATTAGTGTCACTATAAACACTGTCAATTTTACTGATGTGATTGTAGTTGATGATATGTTTTGCAAATAATAAATTTCCTTCTCCACAATGTGTTGATAGTAGATATTGTGATAGTGTGTTGCTTTGAATAAAAATTTATTTTAGATTAGCACTCTCATCTCTGTGGATTGTTTGGTAGGTGATTCTATGCCTATAAGGTTATATGCCCCGCCCCGACAGGCGATGTTTTTGTCTTTTGTATGACCGGTACGGGTTCCCGCCCCACCAGGCGATGTTTGTGTTTGTTGGTCAGTACCGCGGAAGTTCGTTCCCGCCCCGCCAAACGTTATAGCTTTTTTTTCCGCTGTCACTCTTACGCCCGATTTAGGTCAGCCACTTGCAACATTGTTGCCAGTGTACAGTACCGTGACGTCACCATTCCTATTGTCCCTATACAAATGCGTGTGTGTTTGTGTTATATTTGTATTTTTGTATGCACGCGTTCGGTTGTGTGTATATTTTGTTTGTGTATGTATATTGTTGTTTGCACGCGTACGTTTGTATGTGTTTTTGTGTTTGTTTCTTTCCCTTAACAAAAAAAATCATTGTCCCTGCTCAATGTGTTTGTTTTTTCTCTTAACACAAACCTTATCGCTTAACAAAAAATTCTGTGTTTGTATGTGTGTGTTTTTGTATGCACGCGTTCATTTGTGTGTGTATTTTGTTTGTATGTGTATTTTGTTTGTGTGAGTGCGTACATTTTTGTATGTGTTTGTGTGTATGTTTCTTTCCCTTAACCATAAAATCATTGTCCCTGCTGAATGTATTTGTTTTTTCTCTTAACAAAAACCTTATTCCTTAACAAAAAAGTGTGTTTGTATGTATGTGCATTTATGTGTTTTTTGTATGCACGCGTTCGTTTGTGTGTGTGTGTGTATTTTGTTTGTGTGTGTACTTTGTGTGCGCTCGTACGTTTGTATGTGTTTGTGTGTTTGTTTCTTTCCCTTAACAAAAAACTCTTGTCTCTGCTCAATGTGTTTGTTTTGTGTGAATGTGGAGTAGTGTGACTATAACCACTAATTCTTTTGCTGAGGTGATTGTAGGTCATGGTGTGTTCTGTAGATAAAAAATTTCCTTCTCCAGAATGTATTGATAGTAAATAACGTGGATTTTGTTAGTGTGAGTGTGTTGTTTTGTTTAAAAAATTATTTTAGATTGGCACTCTCATCACTATGGATTGTTTGGTATTTGATTCTATGTCTATAAAGTTATATGTCACGCTCCGCCAGGCATTATATAAAGTTATATGTCCCGCCTCGCCAAGCGTTATAGCTTTTTTATTTTATTCTGCTGTCCCTGTTTTGCCTGATTGAGGTCAGCCACTTGCAACATTGTTGCCAATGTCTAGTACCGTAACGTCACCCGCCTGTTCCATTTCCCTTGTCGCAATACAGACCCAATATTTTTGTTGTCGCTATACAGGCCCAATTTTTTTTGTCGCTATATAGGCCCAATATTTTGTCGCTATACATTCCATATGTTATATTTCCATTATCTACAAAGTGCCGGGACTCTGTCTGTATACGTGTGTGTGTATGTGTGTGTGTGTGTATTTTTGTTTGTGTCAGTGTGCGTACGTGTGTGTGTGTTTGCTTTCTTATCGTAACAAAATACCCTTGTCCCTGCACAAGTGTACGTTTGTGTGTGTGTTGTATTTTTGTTTGTGTGCGTGCGCGTACGTTTGTGTGTGTGTGTGTTTGTGTGTGTATGTGTGCGTGCGTACGTGTGTGTGAGTGTTTTTATGTGTATGTGTATGCGCGTATGTGTGTGCGTATTGGTCTTTGTTTGTTCCTATAAAACTCCCTTTGTCCCTATCCAATTCGTTTTACCTACCTACCTACCTGCAGTAGCGCATATTCAGGTCAGACGCTTGCAACACTGTTGCCATTATTCCCCTAGTGTCCAGTGCAGTGACGTCATTGAAGCTAGAAATTTTGAGGCTTTAAATATAAATTTGGGATTTTCCAATGGGAATTTACACAGGTTGTAGCTGTAAATAGATACATGGGTGTTTATCCACGACCGTCACACAAGTTGAGACTATAAATATTTATTAGGTTTATCCATTTTAGTCTAAACCAATGTAACCTAATGTTCAGGGATATGTTTAGTCTCCTTTAAATTCTGGGACAATTTAGTAATTTTAGCATTACCTTTAGTCACATCTATTTTGGCATTGGTCTTTTCTTGATTATAACTATTTATAGCATCATTACAATTATGCAAATTTATGAACACCGCCAACATAAGTTCAGGTCTAGATAATGCTTTATATAAAAATCTCGGGCTTGTATTAGTATATGTCTGTCTCTGTGTCTGTTGTGTTTGGTCATCTATCATCCTTGTCCCTATTCCACTTGTCCCTAGACAGTCTTAATCCATTGTCGTTCTACATTCCCTATGTTCAGTTTCCCTTATTCCTATACAGTCCCAACCTATGTTAAACTCTCCTTGGTCCGTATACAGGCCCAATCCTTTGTCACTATGTTCCATTTTCCCTTGTCGCTATACAATCCCAGTCCCTTGTCGCTTTATAGTTCCACCCATGTTAAATTCCCCTTGTCGCCAGGGTATAACCCCCAAAATGTAACATGAAAATCCCCTTGTCGCTAATGTATCCCCATTCACTACTAACAGGAAACATGTATAGGGTCATCTTTGTCCTCCCCTATGAAATATGATTGTATGTCAGTGATTTACTTTATTGACCAAATCAGTTTATTCAGTCTTCCCCAGAAGGTGGGCGTAAAATCTCAATTATCCTTTTCCCTTCTGATGCTTTGAAAAGGTCACCCTCAAAACAAAAGTTGAGGGAGCGGTCTTTTAACCTTCTGAAGTAATGGTATCAACTGTGCCGATTCAGGAATATCGTTTGGTGGGGGTGGGGGTGGGGCTTAAACATGTAAGCAAATGATCTGTAGGTTGAAACCCTTGTGGGAGACCCGGGGCGAAGCCCCTGGAAACTCTTGCGATTCTAGGGATTAAGTTTAACCATCTAGCTAAAACAAACTTACTCTATGAAACGTTCCAGTGCTCCAATTGTTTCACGCTTATTTTTTGAGTGGGGGAGGGTCTTGTGTCCATTCTGCCCCCACACCCATCCAGGCATGGCGGGTTCTCCTCTGTTATTTTCGAGGGAGATTTTTGCCTCCATGTATAAATCTTTAAGTGTTGATTAGAATTTCTCCAAAGGTCAGTTATCTCCATCGAATTCGAGAAAGGTACAGCAAAATGTAAATTCCAAATACATATTAGACCAATTTCATGAACTCGCTGAATTGCAAATCGCAAGTACATTCTAATTTTCTCGTCAACTTCGTATAAATTTCGAATTTCATCCTATTTCCTGATTTGGATTTACCACACATAAAACGGTAAAGAACTATACAATGCCAATCCCCTGATGTTTAAATAATTTTGTTAATTCATTGACAAGATCCATATACAACCTGGTCACATCCTAAATAAGTCTACACCCCACGCCTCTATTTTCATTCTTTTGTTTAAACTCTTTCTCTTCTACATAATTTGAATTTTATGGTCTATACTCCAGAATTTGACAATAACTGACCGTGGCTGCTTTGTCGGACGGAAAGCCTATGGTCAGTCACCATGTCCCGGTCATCTAGATCATTCCTTGTGACTCCCTTCATCAATTTGGCATTTCTCTTGCAGATTTTTATTTTTCCTCTGTCTCCTACCTAGAGCTTTACCTTCCTCTTTCCCGGGTTTTGTTCGATTTGACTTGCAGCTGCACTTGCGTGCCTAAATCTCGGCAAAGTTTTAAATAATAATAAAGGCAAAAGGTAGTCTGGCATTTATCATGTAACTATAGAAAAACAAAACACAAGCGCACACATTACATTTGCACACGATTGTTTCGTGCTATTCATGTATTATCAAGATTCAGTTCAATGGTTAATAAGGAATATCTCTAGTATGCAAAGATCATATCATACCGTTCACAAGCTGTTTTTTTTTTTTTTTTCAGGGCAATACACCTATTTGATGCAAGTAGATCAAAGGTCATACATGTACATGTATATTCAATAAAACACGTGAAAGCTTCTGTCTGTCTGCTCAAAAGTCTTACTTTAGTATAGTATTGGAAACAGTCGACATAACAC